>CAUYSK010098471.1:0-44121 GCA_963575035.1 Avahi laniger | reverse complement strand
ATTACACCACTTTATGATCATATATATCCATCACTTAGCTCCCATTTATGAGAACATGTGGTATTTGTTTTTCTATTCCTAAAATACTTCACTTAGGATAATGGTCTCCAGTTCCATCCAAGTTGCTGCAAAAGACATTATCTCATTTCTTTTCATGGCTGAGTAGTAATCCATGGTATATATACCACATTTTCTAATCCACTTCATGAATGGATGTGAGTTAAGTTGATTCCACATCTTTGTGATTATGAATTGTGCTGTAATAAACATTCGGATGCAGGTGTCTTCTTTATAAAATAACTTCTTTTCCTTTGGGTAGATACCCAGTAGTGGGATTGCTGGGTTGAATGGTGGGTCTACATTTATTTCTTTGAGGAATTTCCATATTGTTTTCTATAGAGGTTGTCCTAATTTTCCAGCTCCACCAACACTGTACAAGCATTCCTTTCTCTCTGCATCCACTCTAGCAAGCTAAACTTCTGACTAATGGAACAAGCGTCTTGAGAAATGTGTGATTTTAGTTTTCTAATTTGCACAAAAGTGTTTGCAAAAATGGATTGGAGGAGACCTTATAAACTTCTCACTGTGAAATCCACAATTAATACTCACCTCTCAGAACCAGCATAAAGCTTAATTCTTTAGTTTGATATCCACGGCCCTCTAAGACCTGCCCCACCTACCATTCTATGCTTCTTTCTTAATTTTCTCTTTTATGAGACTTTAGTTCCACCTTGGAGGTCTGCGAGCACTTGCATCTCTACAATTTTGCTGACTCATGACTCACCACCTGGGATGCTCTTATCAACAATTGCACAAATTTATTGGCTTACCTTTAAGGACACGAAAAACAACATGTTTTAGGGGCCTTGTGAAACACATGCTTTATGTGTTATTCATTTAATCATGTGAGTAGGATTATCTCTAATTTACAGGTGAGGAAACCAAGTTTCAAAGAGTCTCCTGAATGGGGCAGAAGTAGGTCACAATTTGAGGCCCTCAACATTATATGCCTCTTAATAGTTATTTTTCTCCTCCCATCCTTCCTATTTTTCTGCTCAGTCCCAGGGAGGAAGGAATCTCTCTTAAACTCAGCTGCTTTGCAGTAACAAAACATGACTGGTTGTGACAGGTTGTCTTTGTCACATCCAACCACAGTATAGTGTTCTGTGGAAGAAAGGGGAAGAGTTTGCTTTTGGAGCCAATGTCTGTATCACCCCACAGCCGGAACATTTTAGTTAAAACTATTAGAACTTAAAGTCACAATCTAAAGAACAATCTAAGTGTGCAGAGCAGGAGACATGAAATGACTTTTTATTCACACCAACACAAAAGACCATGAGCCATGAAAGCCCAACTTGCAAAGACCAGGAGAGCAGTAGTACATATCCACAAAATCAAATTCAATGTTATTGACAGGAAAGGAATAAATAAATGAAGTAATGAAAGTGTAAGGAAGTAGTTATGAAAGTAAATGCTGGAAATGGGGATGGTTTATAGAATGTAGAATTCAGGTGACCTGTTTTTATTTCCATTTTCCATTAATTTTAAGCATGGGAAGGAATAGCAATCCTTTTAAGGGCAGGCAGGCTTTTTACTATTATCTTCACAGAACTATACTAGCAGTAAGTAAAACATCATTAGAAGAGAGAGCTAGAGAGAACCAGAGGTCATTTGAAAAATCTGTTAAATTTCAAGTGAGGAAATTGAGGCCTCAGAAAGGGAAAATAACCCCCAAGAAACATGTGATAAACGAATGGCAGAGATTAGAACGCACATTCCTAGCACCGCGCACAACCTCCTTTCTGCATGTCCACTCAGATTCCTCTGACATTTTGTGACCTATGTTTTATAAATTACTACTGGAGGTTCATCCCAAAAGTTGCCACAGACATGGAGAACATGAAAGCTGGGTCACTCTCCTCTCTAGAACATTTTTTCTGTATGTGAATCAGTGCAAAAATAGTTTACACTTCATTTATTCATGTACTAATTTTGAATTAAGCTGCACCACATAAATTCTCCTGAAAAATGATGCAATTAAGCCTGGACTATTTGAGGAAGGACAACAACATGTGGCTGTAATTATAATGGCAAAACATCTTGGTAGCATGCTGACTTATTAGTGCAGTAATTAGTGTTGGTGCAATGCATACTGAATAGTCCATAAAACAAATAACGCAATGTAAAATCCTGAAAAAGAGTCACAATTTTCAAGTGAACAATCTTTGGATATTTTGCCTGTGGCATCAACCATTTGGACCAAATTGTTATATGTTTATATGTTATTCATTTAATCATGTGAGTAGGATTATCTCTAATTTACAGATGAGGAAACCAAGTTTCAAAGAGTCTCCTGAATGGGGCAGAAATAGGTCACAATTTGAGGCCGTCAACAGTATATGCCTCTTAATAGTTATTATTCAGCCACTACATATAGGAAACTCTGCCTCCCTCTTGAATATAGGGTGTTAGGAAAGATCTTGAACTTCTGGCAAAATATACAACTCATGTATAAAACATGGAAAATTAGAGTAAATGAATTCTTTCAGAGACAAATTATATAAATGCTAAAAAGTGAGTCAGCATTTGTTGTATAATCTTGGATTTTGGAATAGGTTGGACAAATACCAGTATTAAAATAACAAAATGGATTTAATTATTCTACAATGTATAAATATTTCAAAACATTGTATTCTACACCATAAATATATATGACTTTTGTGAACTTAAAAAATAATAATTTATTAAAATCACAAAATGTAAAATTGTCAGTCCTATAATAATATATCTTAGAACTGGGTGGAATCTTGAGACATCATTTTTACTGATCCCCTAACTTCAGACACCAAGGTTTTATAATTTTATTTAATAAATGAAATAACTTAGTCCTGGGAAACCTCAATAAATAAAAATAATCATAAAAAGTGAGATCCTAAAATGGAAATGTAACTTAGTTCCCATATAAATTCTATCTATATTCAGTCCATTAATTACCTTAAAACATTTCCTCAGATCTTAGATTCATTCCTTTTATAATCTATAATCTTACTTGAAATGTTTTATTCAAAATATTGGATAAGAGAGATCCAAGGATAAAACACCATTAAACAACTTCCTCTGGACTGTCTCTGGCTGGTTCTGAACATATTCTAAGTCATGTACTTATACTTGTATCTTGGGGCAGGTGCTGAGAAAGTGGAGGAAACCAGGAGAGAGCAGAGCTGAGCTCATGCTACACAGCACAGGACCCTTCTCTCAGTGAACTCAAGACTCAGTGAGATGGTGCCCAGTGAGGTGTGAAAACCCTTATTTTGATATCCATGGAGATTAAGAATCTATGTGGATTCTTAAAGTCATGAGGATGACCCCATCATTATTTCCAATGGGAAATTTTGTGTGACATAGTGTACCAGCCAATGACCTGGGCACTCAGAAAGTAAGATTTGGGAGGGTGCCAGAAAAGGTTAGACGGTGTGTGATGATTCTGTGAATGTCCTTTGTGTCAGATCAGGGTTTGAAGTCGTGGCTAGAAGTTGGATTTCACCCTTAATTATGATGGGCACCAGGAAAATGTGCATCCTGGAACACTGGATGCCTGGCTGCAAAAGCTGAAAATTGTGGAGCACTCACTTTGTGCCAGGCATTGTTCTAAGAACTATACATGAAATAGCATGCTAATTTTCATAACAACCCTAGGAGGAAGGTCCTATTATCATCCTCTTCAACAAGTGTAGAAAGGGTGAATAATTTGCCCAAGTTTGCATGGACAGAAATGAGCAAAATCAGGATTTGAACCCCTGCAGTAAGTTCTAGAATGTAGTGTTTATGCTATGGCTGCCTTTTAAATGGAGTAAGATAAATTCTAGTTCTTACCTGTTGGTGGGTATTAGGCTGCTATGACATGGTCTGTTTCAGTTAAGGATAATTCAAATAACAGGTAGAATTTACCCTATGGTTGAAATCATTAGTCCTAAAAGCTGAAAGGAACCACAGGGGAGGAAAAAGTAGATTTAATCGACCTATGGCTAACAGATTCAAGAGAAACCAACTTTTATGTCTCCATCTTGCCATATGGGTCTTGTGAAAATGTTACTGATATCCAAGTGTACTTTTTTATACTTCAGGTCTGGCAGGCTACCAGTGCCCCAAAACACCTCGGAGTTTAAAATCCTCTCTTTGCCTCTTGCTCTTGGTCAGTCCTTGGGCATTTCATTCTCCTTCTCTAAGCCTCAGCTTCCTCATCTGGAAAATGACAATGAAAATATTTCATATGATCATATCCAGTATTAAAACAGAAAATAATCGTGAAGCATGAGCCGGGCTGCCTGGGTGAGAATGCTGATGATTGTCACTGTTTAGTGTTGTGACCTTGGGCTACAGACTCAACCTTTCTGCTCCTCATTTTCCACTTCTATAGAATGAGAGTCATAATGGAGCCTACTTCATAGGGTTCTTTTGAAGATTAAATATGTTAATCCACCTAAAATGCATATAATGCTTTATAATATATGCCAGATTCATGGTAGCTATTTTCGTGATTATTACTGTTGCTGTTGTTAGCAGAGTGCTTAATTGGATCCCTTTCTCTACCCTTTTCTCTCCTCCATTAAACAAGAAGTGAGGTTAGTGTCTGAAATTTGACATCATGTTGAATTCTTGTAAACTTCTAGATAAAGCAGTTTGTTCTTTTCAAAACTATTAGATGTGCTCCCTATCACTCATTTTATACCATATATATGTAAATTTTAAGATGCATAGGACCACATACCGTGGCTTAATACATAGTTTGAAAAGAGAATAAAGTTACTTGGAGGAAGCTTGTGTGTTTGGAGTCTAAGTTCCAGCTTTGCCACTAGGTCACTTTATGACCTTGAGCAAGTCACTTACTTGCTCTAACCCGCCTCAGGAAAAATAGTGTCCATATTTCAAGCTGTGCCGTAATTACAAGAGAGTGGATTTTTTAAGTCAGTGATAGCAGAGTCTGAATCTTGGTGCTGCCCAGCACCAGCTGCATAATCTTAAGTAAATTAGTGATCCCTTCTAATTCTCGATTTATTTATCTGCAGATTACTGAGGATATTATATTCTTTAAGAGGAGTATGTGAGAGTTAAGTGAGCTAAGGGTCATAAAATGTGCTTAGTCATGGGCTTGGCTCATGGGAAGGACCTCCATGCCTTCCCAGCTCCACCCCATCCCCACTCTCTGTGCCCAAACTTGAGTACACATGTAAGTACACACTCATACACCACAGCAATCTCTTATGTTCTGATTCAACATCAAGTACTCCTTAGTATCATTTGAAAACTTTGGGTACAAGCATTGTCGGGGGCAGAGTGACAATGTGATTGTTCTCTAGGCCTTTTTTTGGTTATCTTTTCAGGACATCATGTTTTCTCACCTTTTTTTTTAAATTTCAAAACATTAAGGGGGTACAAATGTTTTTGTTACATGGATACCTTGCATAATGCTTAAGTCAGGGCTTTCCATGTGCCATCCCCAGAATAGTGTTCATTGTACCCAATGGGTAAATTTTTATCCTTCATCTTCCTCCCACCCTCCCCTCTCTTGGTTTCCAATGATCATTGCATCTCTCTGTGCCTGTGTGTGCCCATCATTTAGTGAGAACATATGGTGTTTGGTTTTTTATTCCTGAGATAAGTCACTTAAGATGATGGTTTCCAGTTCCATCCAAGTTGCTGCAAAAGACATTATTTCATTTCTTTTTATAGCTGAGTAGTACTCCATAGAATATATATACCACATTTTATTTTTTTACTCATGAAATGATGGGCACTTAGATTGATTCCACATCTTTGCAATTGTGAGTTGTGCTGCCAAAAACATTTGAGTGCACATGTCTTTTTGATGAAATGACTTCTTTTTCTTTGGGTAGATCCCCATCAGTGGGATTGTTGGACTGAATGGTAGGTCTACATTTATTTCTTTGAGGAATCTCCATCCTGTTTTCCACAGAGGTTGTATTAATTTGCAGTCTCGCCAACAGCGTATAAGCATTTCCTTTCTCTCTACATCCACACCAGCATCTATTGTTTTTTGACTTTTTAATAATGATCATTCTGATAGGGGTGAGGTGGTATCTCATTGTAGTTTTAGTTCGCATTTCCTCAATGATTATTGATATTGAGCATTTTTTCATATGTTTGTTGGCCATTTG
The DNA here is from genome assembly GCA_963575035.1 of Avahi laniger. Classification (NCBI taxonomy): domain Eukaryota; kingdom Metazoa; phylum Chordata; class Mammalia; order Primates; family Indriidae; genus Avahi; species Avahi laniger. The sequence goes on along the minus strand of CAUYSK010098471.1, from coordinate 37,945 downwards.
TCTATATTCTTTTGATAAAGTTCTGTTCATGTCTTTTGCCCACTTTTTTATGGAGTTGTTTGTTTTTTGTCTTGCTGATTTGTTTGAGTTCTTTGTAGATTCTGGATATTAATCCTTTGTTGGATGTATAGTTTGGAAATATTTTCTCCCTGTTATCTAGGTGGTCTATTCACTCTGCTGATTATTTCCTTTGATGTGCAGAAGGGTTTTTAATTTAATTAAGTCCCATTTATTTATTTTTGTTGTTGCTATATTTTGTTGTTGCCTTTGGGGCCGTAGTCATAAATTCTTTGCCTAGGCCAATGCCCAGGAGAGTTTTTCCTACTTTTTCTTATAGAATTTTTATGGTTTAATGCCTTACATTTAAATCTTTTGTCCATCTTAAATTAATTTTTGTTTATGGTGAGAGATAGGGATCCTGTTTCATTCTTCAGCACGTGACTATCCAATTTTCCCTGCACCCATTTATTGAATAGAGCTTCATTTCCCCAGTATACGTTGTTGTCTGCTTTTCCAAAGATCAGTTGGTCATAGCTATATGGTTTTGTTTCTGGGTTATCTATTCTGCTCCATTGGTCAATGTCTCTACTTTTTACCAGTATCACACTGTTTGGATTACTATAGCCTCATAGTATAATTTGAAGTCAGATTATGTGATGGATCCAGATTTGTTCTTTTATGTTTAAGAATGCTTTGGCTATTTGGGCTTTGTTTTTGTTCCAAATGAAGCTTAGGGTTATTTTTCCTAGATCTGTGAAATATGATGTTGGTATTTTGATGGGGATTGCATTGAATCTGTAACTCACTTAGAGCAGTATGGACATTTTAATAATGATGATTCTGCCAATCCATGAGCAAGGGACATTTTTCCATTTGTTTGTGCCCTCTGCGATGTCTTTCATCGGTGTTTGTAGTTCTGCTTGTAGAGATCTTTCACCTTCTTGGTTTAGTATATTCCTAGGGGTATTATTTTTGTTGTAGCTATTGTGAATGGTACTGAGTCTTTAATTTGACTCTCAGCTTAATTTTTACTAGTGTACAGAAATGCTACTGATTTGTGTGCCTTGTTTTTGTAACCTGAGACTTTGCTGAATGTATTTATCAATTCTAGGAGTCTTTTGGTGGAATCCTTAGGGTTTTCTAGATTCAAAATGATATCACCAGCAAACAGGGATAGTTTGATCCCCTTTCCTAAAGTGGATGCCCTTTATTTCTCTCTCTCGCCTGACTGCTCTGGCTAGGACTTCCAATAGCATGTTGAATAGATATGGTGACTATGGGCACACTTATCCGGCTCCAGTTCCTAGGGAGAATCCTTTAAACTTTTCCCTATTTAGTATGATGTTGGCTGTGTGTTTGTCAAATATGACTTTTACAGTTTTGAGGTATGTTCCTTCTATGCCCAGTTTGTTAAGAGTTTTTATCATGAGAGGCAACTGGATTTTATTAAATATTTTTTCTGCATCTATTGAAATGATCATATGGTCTTTGTTTTTGTTTCTGTTAATGTGGTGAATCACATTTATTGATTTGCTTATGTTGAACCATCCTTTCATCCCTGGGACCAAACCCACTTGGTTTCATGGTGGTTATCTTTTTGATATGCTGTGGAATTTGGTTTACTAGTATTTTGTTGAGGATTTTTGTATCTATGTTCATAAGGAATATCAGTCTATAGTTTTCTTTTTTGTTGTTGTATCCTTTCCTGGCTTTGACAACAAGTGATAATGGCTTCATAGAATGAGTTAGGGAGGATTCCCTCCTTCTTGATGTTATGAAATAATTTCTGTAGGATAGGTACCAGTTTTCTTTGTATGTCTGGTAGAATGCAGCCGTAACTCTATCTGGTCCAGAGTTTATTTTTGGATGGGGAGGGAGCAGAGGGATTTTTTATTAATGCTTCAATCTCAGTGCTCATTATTGATCTGTTCAGGGTTTCTATTCCTTCCTGATTCAGCCTTGGGCATTTATGTGTTTCTAAGAATTTATACATTTCCTATAGGTTTTCTAGTTTGTTTGCATAGAGATTTTTGCAGTATTCACGGACGATGTTTTGTATTTCTGCAATATCAGTTGTAATGTCTTCTTTTTTGTTTCTGACTGAGCTTATTTGAGTCTTTTCTCTTCTATTTCCAGTTAATATGGCTGGTAGTCTATCAATTTTGTTTCTCTTTCCAAAGAACCAACTTTTTTAATTGAATCTTTGTATTGGTTTTTGGTTTCCATTTTATTTAGTTTTGCTCTACACTTTGTTATTTCTTTTCTTCTGATGGCTTTGGGTTTGGTTTGTTCTTCTTTTTCTAGCCTTGATGTATCCTTTCTATATGTTCCTGGGTCATCTATTCAATGATCTTGTTTAGCAAAGTATCTTCTAGTCTCTTTTAACTCTAATCCTAAAACATTACCTTTAAACTGCTAGGCATCCACCTATAAAGAAAAATTGTTTTTGAAAACACTATCTTCATTAGTTTTTAAGTACTCCCCCATTTTCTGCATTGGATTAATGCAAAATAATGTGATATTCAAATAGAAAATCTTTTGTGAAGACTACATTACTAAGTCAATTATTATTTCTTGTCATATCTGAATTCACCAGTATAATTAAGCCTCTCTCCACTCTTCTATTGTGCCTTTCACCTCCCTCCTACATTGTCAAATGGACTTTTCTGTCAGGCCTGCCTCACCCTCTAAACTGTGAGTTCTTTGAGAGTAACAGGGGCTGAATTTTTTTAAATTGTGTAGCGCTGATATCTCTAACTAAATATAGGGTATAACAAAGAGCAGGTGCTTGATAAATATTCAATAAATAAATAAACAGACAAATATAAATTTCTTCCTTCTTTCTAATTCCTCTTCCATTGTGGGCACAAATGTGTAAACTTGATCTTACACAGATTCACCACAAGGACATGGCCATTATTATTTAGTTGGAGAATTATTGGAAGACATATTTTATAACTCTTGCCATAATTAATGTGACAAGAAATAATAATTGACTTAGTAATGTAATCAAATCAGAATGTATTTGACTTGATCTGTCAAGTTGTTATTCATATCTCTAATCCTTCTCGTCAGAGCTTTCAACACCTAATTATTTCTGAAAGCAGTGAAGGCAAGCACACTTAATGTCAGACTTGGCTGGAAGAAATAAACTGTTGAACCCTTGACCCTTTCTGTGAAGCTGAAGAAGGTGGGAGAGATGTGTCTGTTACTCAACCAAATGGGAAAACGTTCTTGCCCTTCATATGCTTATATTCTACCCACTTGTAAACTAAGCTACAGGATCATAAGCCTAGTTCTTCAAAGCAATAGCCTCTTGAGATATGGAATTCATTTTTCAATATATTTCACACCATACTCCATAAAGATAGAAAGACTTGTATTAAAATGATAAGTCTAACTTGAAACTGTACCCTATATGAAATATATAAGATCAAGGCACAAGATCAACAGGGTAAATTTCTATCTCATAAAATTTAATATGATCAAGGTCTGTCAAATTTATTTCAACTTTGATTTTGGTTTTTATCATTGATTCTCTCCAGATTTTCTAGTGTTTATAATGTGACACACTTTGCATTAGTCAATTTGCCACATTGCAAGAACAATATCTTTTGCAATTTATTTTATGATTGTATATCAAATGTACTGTAAACTCCTTGAAGGTAGAGGCTAGGTCTTTTAATCTGGGTCCCCAGGACAAAGCCCAGTACCTGGCACACAGATTCTTTAAAAGAATTATAATGAGCAAATGAATGATTGAATATTTTGTTTTAATGAAATTCAATTTCTTTGCCAGTAAACCAAGGACGGGAGAAGATTTTTTGGGAAAGAACTTTTGGGGTGATGGAAATGTTTTAGACATTGATTATGGCTGTGATTATGTGAGTGTACACATTTGACAAAAGTCACTGAGCTATACACTTAAAATGGAGAAATTTTATTGTATGTAAATTATTTCTCAACAAAGTTGACTAAAAGGAAAATTACATAGGAATCAGTCTGAAGTGATTTCCTCAAGTCAAATCTGGAACAATTTGTACATCCGAAATGAATAACTGGATGAAAAAGGAACCCATAAATCCATAGAAATGTTAATATATATACATAAAAATAGTACATAGTACATAAAGATTATGAGAGGATTAAATGAAATATACATGTAAATCCTTTAGTATAGTTATCACCTACATTGTAATCATATGACATGTTGGATGAACAAGGGATAGAAAACTTGAGGATTTCGTTAGTGTTTTTCCAAAGCTAATGAAAAATAAAATCAATCCATCAACTTTTGCACAGCCCCTCCCTCCAAAGCTTCAGTTCTCTTCTTTTGGAGGTGAATCAGAAGCATGCATACCTTCCTTTCTTCACCCTATACCTGATGTGAGTTTTATATGGTTGTGGGGCCGGTGGAGTGCAGAGATAAGGCAGAGGGCAGATGCATCATCAGATTTGTCTGTGGTGGTAACCTTTAAAGTTGCTCACTAAATCCTTTTAGCTCCCCTTCCAAGCCCATCATAGGATTTTCTTCCCTACATTTTTAAGGTAGGGGGGATTCCTTTGAGCAGGCAATAGAAACAGAAGTGATATGTGCTCCCTATGGGCAGAAGCTTTGGGATCCAATGTGACTGAGTCACCGCATTTTTCCTGCTGTGGCAATTGTAGAAACACATGTCCGGCCAGGTACAGCTTTCTTCAGCCTGGATCCCTGACTGACCAAAATGAACAAAGGTCTGCTGTCGACCTGTATTGGACATGTACTTTGAGTGTGAAATAAATATTTGATTTTACTCCACTGAACATTGAAGATTGTTTGTTATTGCAGCAGAACCTAGTCTATCCTAATTAACACACATTACCTTGCTCAGATCCAACACAGAATGGGTGATGAATCAAAGTGTAATTAATTTAACTAATTTCCTTGCAAAGATCTAGCCCGCAAGGAAGATCTCAAGCTGAATCTGTCATCTTTGAGTTAAAGCAAAGTTGTTTTCCCTCCAACTGACTCTGGTGGTTTATTAGACAAATGTTTCTAATTTTTTGATCTATGTCTTCCTTGGGAGAGAGAGGGAGATATTTTCCTTCTAATTTCCTATATCCCATTGAAAAGTGTACTTTGACTAATGACACACCAGTGCACTACAGGCTATAAAGAAAAGGCACTTTATTAAATGACAGCTTTGGCCTCCTCTTCCAAGAAAAGCCACACAAGAGTCAGAGTTGAAAACTGGAAGCTAAAACTTGTTCTTAGCAGTAAAGCAAAGTGACAGTTCCTGTGATTACAAGGCAAAAACAATTCACATTCATGAAAAACTAGTTTGTTAACAATTTTCCTACAAAGATGTTGCCTATTAGAAAGATCATACACAGTGTCCAAATAAAATAGATATGGTCATTTCTAGCCACAGCGTATGGGAAGGAGTGGGAGACTGCAATAAGCCCAATCTTCACACCTCCCCCTGCTTCTCTCCCAGGTTAATCCACTCCACAGAAGTCTAAAGCAGAGAAGAAGCTTGCCTCCTTCTTGGTTCCCTGCTCACCAACTGTCAGGTTTTCAGCCACAAAAGGCATTGGCAGAGTGAGGACTTCTATTGTCCTCCAGCTTCTATATTTGCCAACCTTGAGCCCATGTATAGAGTTTATCAGAAGCATGAGGCTTCTAGAGACTGACAACATCCATCTTACCTGGACATGGCCTAGTGTTCTTCAGAATCAAAATCCCGAGACAGATATTCCTTCAGTTTCCATAGTTGCTTTTTATTAATAGCTAGCTCCCTGCCCCTTTCCCACTTTTTTCTCTCTACAAGCAGTGTGAAATCATTCTAGTTTAAATATACCATTCCATTATATCCCACTTCATTATTCAAATTGCATGTCAGATGGCATGTCACAAATTTTGTTCTGAAGATAGAGCCACCATCACATACATTGCACAACACAGAAGCAGATACTCGATGTTCTTCCAATTAATGAAGAATATAATCAAAGTATATGAGTTCCAAATGTAAACTCCCTGACGGCAGGTGCAATGACTTCCTTGCCTTTACACTCCCAACACTTAGCATTCTGGTTACCACATAGTAGGCACTTAGGTAACAGTTGTATGGTTAATGGTATGGGGTTTGGAGTAACATTCTGATTCTATTTTCAGTTTTGTCACTTATTAGCTGAGTGACTCTGAAAGAGATTACTTAACCTATTTAAGACTTATTTTCCTCATTAGCAAAATAAGACTGTTACGAGGATTAAATGAGATAATGTGCACCAACTACTTAGCATAACTTAAGCTCTCAGTAAAGATTATTCATTGAATTTCACCTCAAGCTTAGTCTTCTTATTAATATTGTCCAAGCTCCTAACATTTCTGCATTTTCAAAGGTATGTGCACCTGCAACCAGCAATTTAGATGTGATCCATGGTGTCAAATTCTTAATCATAAGTAGCTTATGGGTAAGTTCCTTCTCCTTCAACCTGGCGAATTCATTTAAAAATTTACATCTATTATACAAAAGAAGGCCAAATATCCAGAGGATTCTATTTAAAACCACAGCCTGGAGAATGACGGGAAAGGGATGTGAGGGATGTGTGTCAGGAATACATCACACCTGATTGCCTCAAGCATGCAGGTGTGCCAGAAATGTCTACAAAAGTGGTTTCATCTTTTACGAGAAAGAAAAATAAGTCACAGCATTTCCCAGGAAGATTCAGCATCGTCATTAGTGGTATGAATAATTTATCAGCAGCTCCCACATCCAGATAATGACACTTTTGTTGTCTGCTCAAAGAGCAGAGAGGCTGTTCAGCAACAACAAAATTAGTTCCCCCAAAATAAAACCGTCTTTTTCACCCTTGAACTTGCCTTGTCTGAAAATTGCAGATGTATCAAGGCACCAGTTGAGCCAAAGAATACAGACTAGACTTCTGTTTGAAAAAATAAAATAGAATAATGGAAAAGAATCCAACACGAATTATTTAATAAATTTTAGAGGATCATTTCCTATCCCTTGTTTTTTTTAAATCATCCAACACTGTTGCATCTTGGATATGTTCCCCAAGTACAAAACTGTGTTTCTGAATATGATAGAAGACTCATTTCCATGTAGCATAACGATGCTTACAAGAATGAGTGTGGTTTCTAATCTTTAAAGCTCCAACTCCAGCATTAGGTCTGCTATGGCCAAACGTGAGAAAGCAAGAGTGTTCAGGCACCAAGCCCAACTTCTTGGAAGACTAGTTAAAATTGTGAGTGGCAGATGGGTGCCAACGTGAAAATCAAAGCCATACCTGGAAGCTAAGTGGATTTGGGGTTGTTCCTTTAGAATTATTTTTCATGTGTTTGAAACGGAAATTTTTCAGAAGGCTAGAAGCCGTTCCTTTAAGTCAGTTGACCTCTTAAAACACAAAACTCTTTTTTTCCCCTTTAGAAAAAAAGGCGGGGGAGAGGGGTGCTGTGGGCAGTTTAGAAAGACATTTGAACAGTCAGAGGAGGCATTACAAGTAACTGCCCCAGAGCAATCCCTGTGGAGGAAAAGAACCTCACCACGCAGGAAATCTGTCTAGCCCGCTAACGCGGCCCACTAGGCTGCCCTTCCTCACAGATGTTACCGATTTTGTAAGATAGCAATTCCCAGCTCCCAAAACAGATTCCAAGTGAGAAAATAGGAAAAGTAATTGGTTGCTATTAGATACGCATTCTGAAGTAGAAAGAAATGTGGGCAGCAAGGAATTTCTGGCCTGGATTAGAGGTTCCACGGTAATTAAACAGTAATGACAAAGAGGATGCCCAGTAACTTACTCGAAAACACAAATGTGTAATGTGCTTCTTTCAAACCATCTCAGCAAAACATGCTATTCTTTCCATAAAAGAAGTTCTTTTTCCCAGGAACAGACCATCATTTCAGAATGTCACTGACACACTTTCAATTGTACAAACATTTGTTGAGGAGACATTACGTGTTGTCCCCATATTATACGTAAAAACATATCTGCATGCGTTACATATCATGTGTAAAAACATATATGTAGCATTTACATATTATATGTAAAAACATATGTATATATGTATACTAGACTTCTGTTTTTACATATGTTTTATATATATTATATGTAAAAACTTGAAGGATGCCCCTCACCTGGTCTTGCTGCACTCATAATATTCCAGCTTTTATTTATATTTTTAGGAAGTGTTATGATACATTTCAAAGAGGAATAAATAATCCCATAAGAAATACTTCTTCCCATGTAGAGTTTATTGCCCTTAAGCATTTCCTGGGATCATTCTAAATCCTTTGGATTAGGTTGTAACATGGAAGTACATTACTAAATTGTCCCTCAGGCTTAAACAATGGACAGCTTGAGTTTGTTTTGTTTTCTTTAAATGAGTTTATTAAGATATAATCCATGTACCAAAAATGTAAATGTTTATAGTGTACAGTTCACTTAATTTTAATATATTCACAAATATACCCTCCAAAGAAACCCATATCCATTGACAGACATCCTTTATTCCCTAGTTACCCCTTCCCCTGACAACTCCCACTCCTCTCCCCAGCACGCATGGCCAGGGAAACCCCTAATCTTCTTTCTTGTCTCTATTTTGGATATTTTATATAAATGGAATCATGGAATATGTGGGTTTTGTGATTAGCTTGAGCTTGAGTTTTAAAACTTTCATGTCACCAGGTAAGAATCCAAGAGTTCTGAACTGAACTCTTCATTTCCTTATTTGTGGAATAAAGAAACTAATACCCCGGGACAGCTGTCAAAAGTAAATAAAATAATATAATAATATACCAAAGCAGGTAACATAGTGCCTGGTATGCACAAATTGCCAAATGAAATTTGGCTTGACTTCCGCCATCCCAAATCTTCCAACCAGAAGCACTCCCCACGAGATGTCTTTAAAAACTATCCATTTGAAAAATGCTGAAGAAACATGCAAAAAATTAAAATAGAACCCGTTCCTAATCTGACCACTTAAAATTTATATAAAATAACTCCCCCAAAAATAGCCAGTATTAACAGCACAATATATATTCACCTAATTTTTCCTATGCTTATAACAAATTAATTTATGATATATGCACACATATATAAGAATATAAGACATATTCTTTCCATCAATGGATATATAGTATAGACAGGAATAAAAAATACAAAAATAAAAGAACAATTATAAATATTAAATTAAGTAATGAATTGTGTGGCACAAAGGAGCAAAATATTATAGATTGTATATCATTCCTGGAGTGAATAGTACTAGTGGCTTTTGCTTTCAAAACGGCAGTAGTAAATATTCAAAGTATAAAATTCAATTAAGACGAAAAGATTAAAAACAACATATCACACAGACTTCTAATTCTGAAAGTGTTTAATACAGCTTAGCAGAGAGTTTCCCAAATGTTTTTGGTTCATGACACCTTTAGTGCCATAGAAAACTTTTTCACAGCCAAAAGAAGAACCTGGCAATTCTGTTTATTGTGTAGTTGGGTACAAACAGCTTATTAAGTACTTATATCCTAAATACTTAACAATTCTTTTGAAAACAATATATGCATAAAGAGAAAAATGACATTTTAGTTTATTTTCATATAACCAAAATTACCAAAATGTGAAGTGTATGCCTATTCGGTACTACATAACTTTTCAACTTTGCAAAGAGACTGGATTACCACCCCCAGTCTCTGTTTCACATTGATTTCCATGTGATGCTTAATTTTGTTTCTTTTTATTAATACACTGTTTTCAGAGTAGTATTAGGTTCACAGCAAAATGGACCAGAAAGTACAGGGAGTTTTCATATACTTGCTTCCCCACACATACATGGTACTTGTTTTTTAATAAAAATTCTAGCTTTGCAAAGGTACAACATCATCAAAGTAATGTAGAGGGTATAGCACTGACATTCAGAACTACCTTGAGCTAGTAGTTCACGTGCTCTATGAAAGATGTCAAGCACCACTGTGTTTTTCTTGAAATATTAAGAAGTGCTTTTGTGAGTTAGCTGCAGCACCCCGTGGTGCCTCAGCACACAGTTTGGGAAATGAAGGCTTGGAGTACATAATTCTAGGAATGACATTCTAATCACAGAAGTGTGATTCAGCAGATGACCTCAATACTTTAAGGTATCCAAAGATAATGGAACAACAAAATTAAAGGATTCTGGGTCCCTGGATCAATTTATGGAAGATCACTTATAGAATGTCTACCTTAAAATGTTAAATTATTGGGAGGTAAATTTCTATTAGGTTAATTCATTGACATTGTGGGATTGTTGTCATTAGTTGCGTCTCCTAATAATTTTCATACCAACCTCTACACAAATGGTCCCTGTTTTCCTTTCTAATATCTTCTTTCAGTGTTACCCAAAATGTAATGGGTACTCTATACCCTATACCCCAGCTAGAATAAATTATTTGTTGTTCCTCAAACACCTTACTCTTTCTTTTAACAGTGATAATCTCCCTTCTGCTCTTTATGGCTAAATCTTCCTTACTCCCTGAAACTCAACTCAGACGTCACATCTTCTAAGAGTCGTGCTTAATTCTGGGATTTTCTCTCACAACGTCTTTCTAGCACTTACCTCTCTCATTCTCCTGAACAGCTTATATTCAGGCTCTTATCCTCTCTTATCAGTACTCTGCTAATCCTTTAGCTGACTCATAGAGTCAATATCAAGTTATCTCTAGGCAGAACTTATGGATGATAATTGTGTACCTGAATCCCAAATCCAAAATACTGACATCCCAAGGTTCTTTCTTGCATTAATAACAACAGCTAATATTTCTGAATGTGCCATTCACTGTTCTCAGTACTTTATACATATTTAATCATCTAATATTCACAACTCCATCAAATAAGAATCATCCTCTTCATTTTATACTTAGGATAAAATGAGACATAGGATAATGAAGCGATTGTCCAATGTCATAGAGACAGCAAGAAACCGTTCTTTCTCCCCAGCATGACTAGAAACCCTCTATTCTGCTTGAAACTCACTGGAGTTTATCAATCCCTTCCCTGTTTGCTGATGCATTTAAGAGGATGAGTTTCCCTTACTGGATCGCCAAGTTTAAATGCTGCTTCTCAACTTCCCTCCCACTTCTACCTGGTATTATAATTAGATTAATATCCCTCCTAGGAGGGAGGCAGAGAAAAATAAAATTAAATTAAAAAAATAAAAAATAAAAAAAAAATTCCTCCTAAACCCAGTGTTAGATATCTCTGGAATTGATCATAAGTTCTATGAGAACAGGGGCCACACTGATTTTCTTCACTGCTGTATTCTGCTCGGCAGAACACTCAATAAATACTTGCTGAATAAATGTATTAATGATAGTGAGAATTCCACCGGCAGCAGAGAACATCACAGGTTTGGGATTACCCAGCGTAGAACGACAACTGAAACTGTCTCTTTTCCTAGTTCATTACTCACCGGAGGAAAGGAAGCTGGAAAAAAAAAATAAATGAAAGCAATCAAGAAAAAAGTAAATATATTTGCAAGCTGAGATGAATAGTATGGACTCCAGGTAATTTTGGAAGAATAAATAACACCATTGTCTCTAAAGTACACAAGCAGATTACATAGTATGTGCAAGGCAGGAGTTGGATTTCTAGATAAAGAAACAGTTTTAAGTTCTGATGATGAATAATTCAGTGTGGTCAGGTCCCAGTAAAGAGACATGCCTGCAATTAAATAAAGTGTTATCAGATGAGAGACATCTCCATAGAGAATGTGGCTTCTTCATATTCTCCTGAGGAGGTCTTAAATGAATGAATGAAAGAAGAGTAAAAGCATTAAGATTATTCATCTTGAGGAGCAAAATGAGAAAGTGTGAGCTAATTATGCAATTTTAATTCTGTAAAATGTAAAGCATATGATGTATAACTTATACCTGTCCTCCAGAAATTATCTTAACCTGGGGCATTTTGGATACCCCTAGAAAGGTAGAGTTTCTGTTTCTTATCCTCATTTTCAAGTAGGCATTAGTGAAGAAAGCTTGACATCTAAGTGACAAAGTATACACCCTGTGCCAGGGATCCAAGAATTTTCACATTTGGATTTCCCCCAACTAAATTTTTCACCCAAGTCCATACTCTGTTCCATCTTTATCTGTTCTGCAGTCTATAAACTTTAGTTTTAAGTCTTTTTTAAAAATCACTTTTTTGAAATAGATCAACATACAAAAATCTGTATATATTTAAAGTATACAACTTGATGAGTTTGGAAATAAGTGCACAACCATGAAGCCATCACTACAATCTATGCCATAAACCTATCCATCACCTCCAAAAGTTTCTTCCTGCATTCTTATTTATTACTTTTTATAAGAACACTTAATATTTACTCTTTTAGCAAATTTTTAAATATACAATACAGTATTGTTGGCTATCAGCCCTATTCTGTGCAGCAGATCACTAGGTCTTATTTATCTCTAAACTTCTTTTTAATAATCTTCTAGCTTTGTGTTTAGTTAATGTATTTCATATAGGTAAATAAAGTTCTAACCAAAGTGATATAAATAACAGAAGGAGTCCTAAAATTTGGAGTAGATAGAAATCCTGGATTAGGAAAGTGTGGATGAAATAATGCTAGGGAACCCACAAGCAGAATACTGCTCAGAGATACCACCAGGAACCAACTAGGCCATGTGGAAAAAGAGTAAGGCCCAAGTAACTGCTCAGACTTCTGTGGGGTTCTCGCCTCAGAACTAATGCAATGCCAGGAGTGGAATATTAGATTAAACAATTCAAAGCAGATGGCAGGTCAGGTTGCGGGGACCCCAGGCTTGCAAAGACACTATATTTTGTTTCCTCCAGACATTTGACCCCGAGCATATGGCAACAGACTTTGCAGGCCTTGTCTATTGGTAAAGGGGAGCTCCTAATGTACTGCTTGTCCTGGCTTTCATTGTCTTTAGAGTCGAAGTGCATCTCAACTTATAATAGGCAAATCATTATTGTTGGTACTTGGATGAAACAAGACTGGTGTTCATTGTTCAGATATTACCCAAGGTATAGTCTTAATTTAGGAGCCTCACACTCAGGAGAAGTTAACAAATAAGATTTTAATAGAACAAATCTATGAGGAATGATGAACACTAGAAAAGCAAATTTTGCAACATGAGTATTATGATCCTTAAAAACATGTCCTTTTTTGTGGGTTTTCTCATGTTTGACAAGAATTGTCGTGCAGGAAAGTCATTCCAGGGAATAAGGGACTAGGAAGCGTGAGACAAGCAAAAAGTAAAATCCAGACTATAGGAGCATTACCAAGGTTCTCACTGTGGGAAATGGGAGATTAATTCTGCTAGAACCTTCTGAAAAACATACAAAATGCTACCCTAACTTATCTATCCAAAAGTCATGGGCATATCTATCATGACATCAGCCTACATTAAGTATTCAGTCATGAGTTGCCCTCAGGGATGTTTGATCCCCTTGCTGCTGAATTCATGTGTGCATGGGCCACAAAAGCACCTGCCATCTTCCTGGTATTGGGGAAAGAAAAGCAAGGTGTACAGTACACTTAAGGTGAGGTAGTGTCAATGTAAAAGGAGTCGAAACATCCATAGAATGAACCATCTCAGCCACAAATAGAATGAAAGACCCAGCAGAGGGAATGTTTTGCAGGACCCTAGAAGCATTGGGTATAATCTTACTCATTAACATAGTAATATGGTCCTTAGTACCTAACCTAAAGATTTAAAGTAAAATGTGAATAAAAATGAAAAAGATGCCTACCATGACTCTAACATTAGAAAAAAAAAATTGTAACAGACTTAGAAGTTAAACAGCAGAAGGGTTAAATGCATTATGATAAATTCTATATTTGAGTATTATGCAATTATTTTAACTGATGTTTCTGAAGGTTGATAAGAATATGGGAAAATATTTCTAGTATAGCATGACATTGGGGAAAAATGATACAAAATTATATAAACAGAATGCTCACCCCATGTAAAAATAATGTATATACGAAAGTATCCCCCAAACACAAAAATATAAATGTAGTTATATTGGGTCTTAGGACTATAGGTAAAAATTTTCCTCCACTTTTCTATAAAAACTATGAGAAGAAATCAAATTGGTTCCATCAACTAGGTTGTGTATGTCTATTAATCCTCTCTTCTGAAGTCTCGATCCCCATGGATTATTAAACTCATGGTGTCTCCCACTCATCCTATGCCTTAAGTACCTTATTCTCAGCTTAGAATGGTTGGGGCAACTGTATTTATTGCACTCTTATCTCATGCTTCTTCTCCTGAGACCGCTCCATATAAAATATTAATAATTGTTTCTTGCTCCTCTTTGGTCCTGTGGAAAACACTTAACTCCTTTATTGCTCCTGACTACCTCCTACTTATCCATCAAGTAGTTTTTCCTACTCTGACACCCAACCCTACCTTTCCTGTCTGAGTTAGGTGCTTCCCCCGGCTATCCCAGTGAGACCTGGTACTTGCCCTACTTCAGCCCTGGTGATGCTGTTCCATATTGTTCATTTGCATCTTATTCAGAACTCCTAACTATGAGCCCCATGACATGCATTCTCTCATTAATCATCACAACTTCTCTATCAAATAGATTTTATCATGAACCCTGTGTTATAGGAGTCAGCAGCATAGGGAATCTTAATAACCTTTCTAAGATCTCATAACTAATACATTGAGAACCAATATCTAAATCAAAATCTGAATCCAAGACAGTTTTAACTTCAAATCCATTATTTAACCATTTTCTCCTGATTGGAATAATAAACAAAACAACATAAAATGAAAGCATTCTTTCAAGTTAGGGGCTGTTTTCTTACATTTTGCTAAACCAATGCATATTCTGACTTTTTCACTGATATAACCAAATCGGATCATAAATAGCCAACAATTTCTGTATTTAGTTCTAAATTAACAAAATCTCCTTTATAGCTAAATGTCCAAAAACAAGTAGCCAATAATAGGAGAAAATAGGTAAGTAAATTATACACTTGATGAAGCCATCCACAATTAAATTTATACATTTTAAAGATATAAAAATTCTTATATGATACTTCTAAGTGAAAAAACAAGATATAAAAATTTATATGTAGTATTATGTTTGGAACATATGTACCCACATACAAAGACATATAAAACTAAAAGTAAATGCATCAAAATATTGGCAGATTTTTTACAGATGCTAGGATTATTGATGATTTTACTTTTACTTTTCTATATTGTTAAATATTCTATATGAAAATTCATTATTTTTATAATTAGAAATATTAATTAATCTTTATTGTTAATTCATATATGTAATTTCTGTATGAATTTATGTTCACTATCTTGGCCATAAATTGAGAAAGTTTAAAAAGTGAAACAAAATGGTTATAAACCATAGGTAAAAATTGGATTATTTTACCTGG
The DNA here is from genome assembly GCA_963575035.1 of Avahi laniger. Lineage (NCBI taxonomy): Eukaryota > Metazoa > Chordata > Mammalia > Primates > Indriidae > Avahi > Avahi laniger. Next base: position 22,545 of record CAUYSK010098471.1, on the reverse strand, counting down.
AACAGAAATTGAATGAACTAATTTCTGAGACAATACCTAACTTAGGCCATTGATTTATAATTAAAGGAAAACAAAGGGATAAAGTGCCCTGATATCCCTTTTATGGTGGATCCTGTCCAAAAGAAAATTTGTTGTCAAGAGATACAACCTTTTCATGTAAACACAAATTATGTGCTGAATGATGAAATGTACATTTTCAGCTACAACTGAGAACTTCAGTGGAGAAACTTTGAGCCAAAAGAGGAAAAGGTTTGGAAGCACTTATGGTTTCATCCTGGTTTTCCACAATTCTAATGAGGAATGATGAGTACTCCAATGACATTCTAGGGAGGAAATAGGTAATTAACTTTTTTTGAAAAAAATATGTGTAATATATGATATGGAAGGGTGGTTTCTGAATTTCCCATCATAAAATTCAGGATTTGCAGAGTCATAACTCAATTAGAAAAATGTAGACTTGACTGGAATTTGGAACAGGGTGTCTGGTCTTGGTCTGGAAGCACTTTAACTTTTGAAAAACAAATAAGTAAATTCTACTTATGGTTTTAAAATTCATGTTTAATTTTGCCTTAATTCCAAGAAAGCAAGAGTTCAGCAAACAAACAACAAAGATCAAACTGTCTAACACAGGTCAACCATACCAGCTGATTGAAAAAAAAAATTAACAAGATCTAAAATGAAGGCTGTATGTACAAATTACAGCTCATAAAACAAAGGCAATACACTTCTCTTCATAAAGCCCACTGGCTATTTTCTACCTATTTTCAAGATGAAGTGTGAGTCTCGCATTCAGTTTGCATCAGAATCCACCAGGGAAAGCATTTCAGCAACTCATTGGTAGGAAATTGGTGATCTGAACAAACTAGATTAACTCTTCTAAAAAAGCTGAAATAGTATTCTATTATAGAACAAAGTTTGCAGGAGTCAAGGAAGCCTGAGCTTTATTACTGAATCTCAACATCTGTGGATACTAATCTGTTCAGGTCTGCATTGTCAATTAACATGCCACTTGAAATTTAGGGTGTTTAACCCTGTGAACAAGTCCAGTAACAAAATATTCCAATTATGTGTGTAGTGAGAAGAGTTGTAGACATGTAGACATGAAGCCAGGGAACTTATATTCATATTCCAGCCTGATTATTTATTAGCTGTGTGACATTAAGTGTATCATCTAACCTCTCTGAATTTATAAAGTCATCTATAAAATGGAGATATCTAATAGTTTTAAGAATAAATATAAATAATTAGTTCTATAGTTTTAAATATTTGGGAAAGTGTATATAAATAAATGAAATAACTAGCATATCTGAACTCCATTAGAAATTAAAATGACTGCAAGAAAACAGGACTAAATAGCACCAATGTTTTCTTCTGGATGGTAGGATTACGAGTGGGATTTCTGCGTGCTTTTTTCTTCTTCTTCCTTTATATTTTTATGCACTTCTCTGGAAGTACAGAGATTTCAAACAACCAGATGAAGTAGTCTGTGTAGGCACCACTATTAGAATTATATACATCCCTTCCCTTCTGGTTAGAAAATTCCAAGTGGCTCCATTTCCAAATTTCCCCAGTGGTCAATCTTTGGCATTAGATCAAACACCGCAATATGTTTTAGAAGGGTGTGAGAAAAGGAAAGCAAACCACTAGAACTTAAGGGCTTTGGCAATCTGAACTATGAGGTGAAATTGGAGAGAATGATTTAAAATAAATGAGGAAAAAAGGCCTGTGGCTTTTGGCAAGAGGCACATGAAATACCACTACACGGCTCTCCAGCCTCTGTGCCCCATCCAGCATCATTAGGAAAGGGTGGATGTTTGCTTGCTTTGGATTCAGTATTTGGCTATTCTTCAAAATATCCCATTTGTTTCCAAATGAGTATTGGCTTCTTTCAGATCCTCGAATCATAAGTTCAGAGTTAAGACCCAGTGCCACAGTGATATGGGCTATTCTGGCTTCTTGGGATGTGTTTATAATAAGATCTTAAGCTATCATGGGTGTTATCTGTGCTTCCCCTTTACTGGCTTGGGATTCTCAGAAGACACCTTCCCTTCTGAAGAGGCCTCCTTTTCTCAATTGTGGAGACTTTTATCCCTTCAAGTTCCCCATAGGCCCATGGTGTTTCCTGAGAACTGGGCGAAGGGGGCACTTGAAGCCTCAGCTATTTGCTGGAGGGCAGTCTCTTCCTTTGGCAATAATAAGAGTCAGTCTTTGGTCTAGAAAAAAACAGTCCAGCAACTGCCTCCATTTCCATTGTTCTCCAGTGTTGGGGACGGGTTTGCAGAAAAGTCATCTTTGAGCAGGTGACAGTGCTGCTTGATGGCTGTATTTCATCTTCAGCAAACCAATGAATCACTGTATGTTCACACTATGCACTTCTTGTACCTGGTACCATTTGCATATTTTAACAGTATTGCCTGTGGATATGGCCCATTTAAACTGTGCCCATGTGGGAATCATGGCTCAATTTACGTCCTCTTCCAAATCTACTGTGAAAGAGTCCACCAGCCTTTCCATAGGAGGCAAGGAAATAGATTTTTTACAGAATTAAAAATATAGCTATGACATTTCTTGAAATCGAATATTTCATGAAATTCAAGATGTTTGCCAAATCAATAAAGAGACGCAAGAAGCCAGGGTTGGGGTTCTAGGCTGATAGAAGAGATTATAAAAGGTGCAAAGAAAGATTGTCCACCTTGAGTTTCTCAGAGCTCTGCTCCAAACTCTCTTCTCACTCTATATATTCCCTCTGCTGAAGTCCATCACCCTCGCCCTTTTGCATGCTTTCTCTTTGCTGACTGCCTTTATGTTAAAATCTACATTCCAGGTCTGAACCCATTTCCATATTTCCCATTTCCTGTTGCTCATGCATTATTTCTGGTAGAAGGTTATGTAAAAGCTCATCACATTTAATATATACAAAAACCATCATTTTCTCTCCTAAACTTTGATTATTTGTATGCCTTTACAAAGTTGTTTATGTTATCTTCATCCATTCAATTGTCCACATTGAAAACCTCAAAGTTGTTCTTGATATCATCCTCACAGCTAATCAATTATCAATGCTTTGCAATGATGCCACTGAAATTTCTGTCACATCATCCCCACATCTTGCTACCTTATTATTAATATTTCCCGTATCCAGGTCTTCATCATTCCATCTCATACAGTATAAGAACCTTCTAAATGGTCTTTCAGTAAATGCCCACTATGCCACCAATATTATCTTTCAAAAAGGTAGAATTCATCACACCATTTCCCATGTGAAAATAGTCCAAAACTCCCACAGTTAATAGCAAAGTTCTCTGGGGCAGACAGCCTAGCCAATGGTGCAGAATTTAAAATAAAAACTCATATACAATGCAAACCAGCCTGGCTTAGTTAACTAATCATTCCTATTAAATTTTCAACCAACCTCTCTCCCCCTGCTGCCTGGCCCAATTACGCTAGCCCCCCATGTGGGTCTCCTCCATGGCCTTAGATCCTCTACATGTTCACCCTCCTGTCTTAATTCATTCTAATTCATTTTCCTAGAAATTTTAACCTTCCTCCTAGACAATTAATTGCTTTCTCATCTACATTTCCAGGTAAATTTATGTATTCATCTCTTATAGCACCCTTCATGCTCCATCTTTGTTATTTATGAGTCTCTCTCTCCTATAAGTTTTAATGTTTCAAGGACAAAGATTGATCCTTACTTATCTTTATATCCCAGGCCATGTGCTGTATGTCTGCCAAAGAGGAAGTGCTTCAGGACTATTCTCTGATACGAATTAAGAAAATGCTTTTGTTGCTCATGATGAATAAGAAAGCCACCTGGAAGTCCTAATCCACCTGACTAGGGCTTCAAAACCATGAATTCCCAAATAGTTACTGCCAGCACTGAAAACACTTGACAGAAATGTAACAGGGTCCAGAATATCCCAGTGAAATTCAACTTATTACCACAGGACTTTGGCCTACCAAACCTGCCCTTGATACTTAGGCCCAATATGCAAGATTTGAAGACATTTTTGGCTCTAGCCTAAGATTTTACCTATTTCTCCTGCCTTGACCCTTGGGATCTCAAGGAAGCAAAGAATAGAAAATGCACCAAAAAATAAGAGATTGATTTTTATTGGGCAGTTTATTATTACCAGTCCTTAACACACACACACACACACACACACACACACACACACACACGCATACGCATACTTCCACCCTTAGTAGAAGGGCATGATTTTTTTCCTTGAATGTTTCCCCATGTCTCTATTCCTTTTAAGAGGTTGAGATTTTGCCTTGAATATAATTCTGATTTTTATTTTTCCAAAATTGTGAGATCTCTCTTAGTGGTAGTTGTCATGATAATACTAAGTACAAAGAAGGATAGTCTTCTGTGGAATGTCCTTTCCTACTTTCTGGGGACTCTCATAAGCTGAGGAACATTGGACATGAGAGGGGAGAGACACAGAAGCTTTTTAAATGGCAGATGATATGGTCAGAGCTAAGCCCTGGCACGATAACAGTGAAAGCCATACAAAAATGCATTGGAGCAACAGGCTTGAGGCCGGGGGGTCAGAAAGGAAGATGCTTGCAAGATCCTTAATAAGAGGTCCTGAGGTCCTGAATGAGAGTAATGGTAATGTGGAAGGAGGGGGCAGGCAGAATGTGGTGGCCATATTCATACTAGAAGTATATGTACTGGGAACAATCATCAGTGGTCCTTGGGTTTTATTGAGACTTATAAAAGACACAGTGCCAAATGGTTTACATTCATAAATCACTGCAAATCTGGACAACCAATCAATGAAGTATCCTCTCCATTTTGGATTCCCAAACTGAGGCATAGAGAGGTAAGTAACTTACATAAGGTCACACACTTCTTAAGTGGCAGAACTACATTGTGAATTTCAGTCTGACAGTCTCCAGAGATCCTGCCCTTCTGTTTGGGAGGTAGGATGAATAAGACTCACTGAGCTTCTAAAAGGGTGTGGAACATGAAGGAGAAGGAAGAGCCAAAGGCAAACCCAAAGCTTAGTGCCAGGATGACTGAGAGCTTGATGATCCCCTTAGTAGAAGTAGGGGCTCAGGAGAGGAAGGAACACATTTCCTGGTGGGGATGAGTTCAGTGCTGTGTGTGGTAAGTTTGAGATGCCCATGAGATGCCTACAGTAGGCTGCTGGGGAATAAGCCATAGTGTTATTTTCTCAAATGCCTTGCAGATCAAATTTGGATTACAAAAATGGAAATATGGATCCAACCTTTAAAGGCAGATATAAGAATTAAATCTCAATGTTTGGCACCGTTTAAAATTCCTAAAGACCCTAGATAAAGCAGTCCAGCTTCTACTTTTATTTCTAAGGGAAGAGTCAGTATATATACATATATTGTATTATTATAGCATATTTCCTCCATAGCCCTGGGCCTGCAAGTCAGTTCATTCCTTTGCAAAGTAATTATTTAGTAATAATTTACATTTCCCCTGGAAATAATGTAAATTTGATACTAGGGTAGGAGCCCATCTATTTTGATTTTTAAACAATATGTCAGATAGTATATCTTGCTAGTTTCCCAGATTTTGGTGGTGGTGGTGGAGCTTGAAAGGTTTTTTTCTCCATTCCTGTTTAAAGCAACATTAGTTGATATTTTCACCTTCTCTCTCATATCTACCACTTTCTTTTCTTTCCCTTCCTTTTCATTCTTTCTTTTTTCTTTTTTTTAAGACACAATTTTAATTCAGTGTGTTCGTGAGTAGATTTGCTATCATTTGGCAGATAAAGTTCCTGGTTGATACACTGTGATAATCCTCCTGGTTACTAACTCTTATAAAGGGGATATACTAATTTGAAAACCTTTATGTGATATAAAAACTAGAAAAGGGAGAGTTAATAAATATTTTGAAATAAATATTTTTAAGAGATTCATTGTAACATGTAAATTAACCACAGAGACTCAAATCACTTCTCAAAAAAAAAAAGAAATCTTTGAATATACAGTCATAAACCACATAATGATGTTTCAGTCAATGACAGACCACACACAGGACAAGGGTCCCGTAAGATTATAGCGAGGCTGAAAAATTCCTATTGTCTAGTTACGTCATAGCCAACACAACAGCATTACTCATGAGTTTGTGATGATGCTGGTGTAAACAAACCTGCTGCACTGCCAGGCATATAAAGCAAAACACATACAATTATGTGCAGTACATAATACTTGATAATGACAATAAATGCCAATGTTGCTGGTTTATGTATTTACTATACTATTGATAATTATTTTTAAGAATGTACTCCTTCTACTTGTAAAAAAAGGTTAACAGCAGAACAGCCTCAGGCAGGTTCTGCAGGAAGTATTCCAGAAGACGACATTGTCGTCATAGGAGATGACATATCCATGCGTGTTGTTGCCTTGAAGACTTTCCAGTACGACTAGATGTGGAGGTGGAAGACAGTGATATTGAGGATCCTGACCCTGTGTAGGCCAAGGCTAATGTGTGTGCTCATGTCTCAGTTTTTAACAAAAAATCTAAAAAATAAACAAACCAAAAAAATTAAATTGTAAAAGTAGAAAAAATGCTTATAGAATAAACATATTTTTATACAGATGTGCAACATGTTTGTGTTTTAAGCTAAGTGTTATTACAAAAGAGCCAAAAAGTTAAAAATAAAAATTTAAGTTTATAAAGTAAAAAAGTTACAGTAAGCCAGGGTTAATTTATTAGAAAGGAAAGAAAACTATTTTTTATAAATTTAATGTAGTCTAAGTGCACAGTGTACACAAAGTCTACAGTAGTGTATAATAACGTCCTGTCTTCACGTTCGCTCACCACTCACTCCTTGACTCACCCAGAGCAACTTCCGTCCTGCAAGCTCCATTCTCGGTAAGTTCCCTATAGAGGTATACCAGTTTTTTATCCTTCATACTGTATTTTTATTGCACCCTTTCCATGTTTAGATATGTTTCAATACACAAATACTTACCATCGTGTTACAGTTTCCTACAGTATTCAGTACAGTAACAGGCTGCACAGGTTTGTAGCCTTGGAGCAATAGGCTTACCATATAGCTTAGGTGTGTAGTAAGATATACCATCTAGGGTTGTGTAAACATACTCTGTGATGTTTACACAATGATGAAATTGTCTAAGGATGCATTTCTCAGAATGTATCTCCATCATTAAGCAACACATGACTATATAGAAAGAAGAAAAATAAGTGAATGATAAGTAGATGGACATTTCCATTTTTAAAAGACTTATGATTCAGATTTATGTGAATTTCATTTAAGTCTAATTCAACAAATATTTTTACGTATCTATTTATCTTATGTGAGATATGCTTCTTAGTACCATGCAGGATATAAAGAAGAAAAAGCCATTGTTTATCTATTCTAAAGAAGTTTTTATTCTAACAAAAAATAGACTAGGATTGGTAAACACATATCACATGTCCCATATTTTCTAATTCTTTCCTCATGGCAGACATTGCTAATCATTTATGGCATTACTTTCCACTGAACTGGACAAAATCTCACACTCTGTTTTCATAGTGTGATCCAGGCATTACCACCAATCAATCTAATTTGGCACTTGAAATAAAACCTATTTGTCCCTGAGGGCTAGATAGATACATACAAATTAACATTTCAGACAGATTGTATTAAATGCTACATAGAGAATCAATATCATCTTTCAGGAAGAGAGAGGATAAGAGAGATTAATTTGAAATGGGGACTCATTGGAAAGATTCCATGAAGAATGTGGCATTGAGCTGTACATTGAAGGATGAATGCATCATTTATTCATTCGTTTGTTTGGAGATTCACAGATCCCCTGGTATATCACGCACTCTGCTGAGTACTGAGCTCAGTGATGCATTTGATTCAAGTCCCAAAACCACCACTGAGTTTCACCAGAAAATTTAGAAAATCCCTGAAACTCTATGGATCTAAGTTTCCTGATCTTCTCAGTAAGGAGACAAGATGGGATGATAATTAGCAGGCATATGGCTCTTTAAGTTCTGTAATGCTGTGTAAATTATTTTGGCCAGAAGCATGATAAGATCACTAGCCTCCACCCTTTTTCAGTATTCCCTAATGCAAACTATATTATAGTCTAGCAAAATATCTGAGGTCTCTGCTTGCAGTCCAAGAGTGAGGAAGAAATGACTGTGGTTAAGATGGAGCACAAACCCTATCCCCTTTCACTAAGTGTGCAGGGCTGGGAATGGAGGATCTTTTTGCAGACCAGTCTTTAGTCACAGTAGGCCAACTGGTGAAAGGAGCAATCACAAGTCTCAGTGCCTTAATAGCAGGAAGGTGGGGTTCTGCATCACCCAGGCACTTAGGGACCCAGGATCCTCCTACCTGTGTCCTGGCCATCCCTAGGGTCTCAGAGTCCTCTGACAAATGCCCTGCATGCAGCCACCTGACAGAGAAGTTGTCATATAGAAGGCATACCTGCTCTTAACCCTCTGCCGAGACGTATTAATAACACAGATTACTGCCACTCTCATTTCATTGGTGAGATTTTTTCCCAAGACTATATAGTTAGAAGCAAGAGTGATGAAAGTATAATATAGCTGAATGTTGGAGGAAAAATAAATAGGATATGGTGATTTCATGGTATTTTCTCTATTACACTCTAACTGGGAGGTGGTGGATAACCATTTTTGTCTTGTTTTTACTCAGAATATCTGTTCTCCTTTCTGACAGTTTAGAGAGGAAAGAGATGCTCTCAACATTGTGAAAGAAAGAATTTCTTCATTGGTACTAGAACCTTTCCTTAAACAGCCATGGCTAAGCAAAGGCTTCCTAATGTGTTTCTTTTCATAATAAAGGATCCAAGTCCTAGGATGAAGAATCTTCAGGACAGACAAAATGATGGCTCTCCAAAGAGTCCCATGTTTTAATCTCCAGAACTTGTGAACATGTTACTTTATGCAGAAAAGGGGATTTTGCAGATGTGATTAAATTAAGAATCTTGAGGTGGCAAGAGTATCCTGAATTATTCAGGTGGGCCCAATATAATTACAAGGTGGCTTATAAGTGAAAGAGGGCAGCAGGAAAGTTAGAATCAGAGAAGGAGATATAACAGCAGAAGCCGGGTTCAGAGTGATGCGATAGGGGAAAGACTCCACTAGCCACTAGTGACTTTGAAGATGAACGAAGGCCCCACGAGCCAAAGAATGCATGCAACCTCTAGAGTTTAAAAAGGCAAGGAAACATTTTTTTTTTTTTTTTTAAGAGATGGAGGTCTTGACATTTGCCCAGGCTGGTCTTGAACTCCTGACCTCAAGCAATCTTCTGCTTCAGCCTCCCAAGTAGCTGGGAAAAAAAAAGGCAAGGAAACATACTAGTACAATTCTGCTGACACATTGACTGTAGCCCAGGAAAACCCAGAGGTCCCCCAGTGACCTTCAGAACAGTAAGGTAACAAATTTGTACTGTTTTAAGCCGCTAAATCTGTGATAATTCATTATAGCAGTAACATGAAACTAACACAGAGGTATGGGACCAAAACTGGTAATAGCTAATATTGATGGAGTGCATACTGGTTTCAGGCATTATTCCAAGCCTTACAATTATTAACTCATTTAATTCTCAATCTATGAAGTATGCACTATTCTTAGTCCCATGATGCAATGAGGAAATGGGTATATAGAGGCTAAGAAATCTTCCCTAAAAAATCTTACAAAGCCATTAAGTAATAGTGCTACAATATGTATCCACCATTGGGATGATATCATTAAAGAAAGAGTTTGATATAATAGATTAACCAAAACACACACACACACACATTAATATTTTGCAACTCATTCCTTGAAAAGCCCATGAGTTGATTTTTTACTATTATTTTCAGCAAAATTATAAAGAAGAAAAGCCAACCTCACATTGTTTGGGGTCTATTTTTCCATCCCTTGAATCTGGGCTTGCCCATGTGACTTGCTTTGGCCAATAGGAAATCAGCAAAGATGATGAAAACGGAAGCTTGAAAAAGTGCTTTCATATTGGAGTATGCTTTCTCTTGCTGTTTTTTGTAACCCAATCACCATGGGGAAAAGTCAGGGCTGACCTACCAAATGTTATAAACATGTGGCCCAGTTACCCCTGTTACTCTAGCCAAAGTCCAGACATGTGAATGAGGCCATCTGAGACCAACAACCCTCCAGCCAGCCCTCCAGCCGAATATACCACATAAGTGAGCCCAGATAGGACCTGCAAAAGGACCACCCAGCTGAAATCAGACCAAATTGCCAATGCCATAAAATCACATACTAATAAATGATGAGTATTTTAAGCCAGTAAGTTTCAGAGTAGTTTGTTACACAGCAAAATAACTAACTAAAAACATGGGCCATCTAGATGTTATAGCACTTTGGAAATCATTTTCAATGTCCCAAGCTTTCTCAGCTAACTCCTAACTGGCCTCTAAGGAAATAATGTTGAGGTTGATGATCGAACTAATTCACTCCCCTCCAGAACTCTTCATAGGTTTTTCTGAAAATAAAAGTAGCAGTTTCAACCACTGTACTCTTAAGCAAAAGGAAATGTGCTACTTTAAAACAATAACGGGCATAATAGTAATATTATATGTAAGAAAAATTTTAAATATCTATTTAGCATTAATGACACCTAAAGTTTTATTAAAATGCTTAGCACTTCTGTGAAGATCTTTGTGTCTTTTTGCCATAGTTCTCCAGTTTCTAATTAACATCTTTAAAACAAACAGAAACTCTCTTTCTTCTTTTTTCTTAAGAAAAAAATAATTGTTCAGATATAACTCAGGACATCAAAAAGCAGTTTCTTTTTAAACATGAAGAGAGGCTTTCTAGGAGTAAGTACCATGGAAGAGTTACAGGATTCCAACAGAAAACTGCCATAATTGTTGCTGCTGTCTCGATCCAATTTGCTATAGTGCATGTTTGACCCAAAGCCAGCCCATCACCATACCCCCGATTTCTAAATGTTCAAGATGAAAACCTGTGATTCCAGAAACCACACCACTGCGATTCTTTAATAAATTCTATTCCATTTTTCAAAGTAGCTTATATGATCTTAGAGTCACCAGAAAATTTCATATCTTGCCTTTGGTTTCACTAGGGAAATTATACTTTCCTATTTCCCATAGCCTTGTAATGCAACCGTACGAAAATCAAATTGTTTTTCTAGAAGTCACCAATAATGTTTCACATTTTAAGCAACACACACAAAAAAATAAGCCTGGGTTCCGGCTCACTCAGTGATTTATGACTAACCCCTTCTGAGCAATTCCTATTTATACATTCATTTGTCGTGTCTCTGGGTGATATATTTTTGGCAGCATCACTGGACACAATATAGAGTGTCCCAATTCTCCCCCTGAATCATAAGAAAACATTTAGCAGAAGTGAAATGATATCGTCTTTTAATTTTCTTGTAGAAATCTGTGGTTTGTGTAACATGACTCAGTGCAGTTCTGATTAATGGGGATGCATTTTACTCCCTGCAATAGCCAAGTCCACAGGTATTAAAAGCTCTTGCAATCCAAATACTGGAATTAAATGCAAAGCCCTGTGAGCTCAGAATTTACTGCTCTAAGGAAGAGATTACGAAGGAATTGGAAATAAATCCAGCGGTAAATTTAAGGAAGTTCCTGAGCTACTGTTCCCTCCTGCAATGGATTCCTTGTGACCCTGGGTTGATAAACTGCTTGGATAAGAGCTGGCCCCAAAGTAACCTTTACACTGGAAGTGATGTAAGGAATGACTATGACTCCTGTAACTATGGGAGTATCACATATGAATTTGGGGGATGATTTATTATATGCAAGATAGGATTGTGCTGTTGGGACTGTCAACAGTGAGGTCATACCTGATGTCACTCACCCTCAGACAGGAAGCCTGAACCCAGAAACTCTTTCTCTCAGAGCATCACCCTGACCACATTGCTCAAACTGCTCAAACTGCGATAGGCATCTGACGCCTATGAAAATAAGTTAAAAGATCTTAACTGAACATTAAATTACCCCCAAACATTTAAATTGTCAAACCTCATTTTTAGGCACGTCATTGTCTTTTTGTGATCTGACTTTTTGTCCATCCCTTCCCCCTGCCATTGCTCACCTTGTTTCCCCAGCAGTGTCCTTTATGTTCGAACACTCTCCAAGCTACTTCCTCATAGGCAGGATCCTCCTGCCCTCAGCCGCAAGTGATGACTTTATACTGTTAAATGCTGCAGCATTTTCTGCATGTTTTTTTTTTAAATATTGTGTATATTTAAGTTAGACAACATATTATAAGATACACATAGTAAAATGGTTACTATAGTGGATAAATTAGCACGTCCATTATCTCGTATAGTTACCCATATTCCCTCCCATAACAAGAGCAGATATCATCTATTCACTTAGCAAAAGTCCTAAAATATAATACACTATTATTAACTATAGTCTTCATGTTCTATAGTAGATCTTTCAATTTGTTCATCCTATATATTCGCTTGCTTCCTTTGACCAAAATCTCCCCGTTTCCTTCTCTCTCTCCATCCCCAATCCCAACTCTGGTAACCACTGTCTTATTCTGTATATATTTGACTTTTTATTTTTTTAGATTCCACATATAGGTGAAATTAGGCAGTAAATACTTTTCTGTGTCTGACTTACTTTACTTAGTATAATGTCCTCCAGATTCATCCATGTTGGAGCAAATGGAAGCATCGTCTCCTTTTTAAAGGCTGACTAATACTCTATTGTATATATGTACCATAGTTTCTTCGTCCATTCGTCGTCCATCGATGGACCCTAGGTTGTCTCCGTATCTTGCCTACTGTGAATAATGCTTCAAGGAACATGAGAGTGCAGATATTTTTACAAGGTGGTGATGTCATTTATTTTGGAAATATACTCTGAAAAGGGATTGCTGGGTCATACTGTAGCTCTATTACTAATTTCTTTTGGAATGTCCACATTGTTTTCCATCCATTATGACTGCATCAATCTACATTTCCATCAACAGTGTACAACGGTTCCCTTTCTCTGTACTCTCACCAACACTTGTTATCTCTTGTCTTTTTGATAATAGCTATCTTAACAGGTGTGAAGTGGTATATCAAAGTGATTTTTATTTATGTTTCCCTGATGATTAGTGATGTTGAGCACTTTTTCATGTACTTATTGGCTATTTTTATATTCTCTTTGCAGAAATACCTATTCAAGTCTTTTACCCATTTTTAATTGGATGATTTTTGTCTGCTATTAAGTTGTATGAGTTCTTTATAAATCTTGGCTATTAACCCTCTACCTAATATATGGCTTGCAAATATTTTACTCAATTTATAGGTTGCTTTTTATTTTGTTGATTGTTTCACTGTGCAGAAGCTTTTTGGTTTGAAATAGTCTTATTTATTTATTTTTGCTCTTGTAGCCTGAGCTTTTGGTATGATGTCCAATAAATCACTGCCAATGCCAATGTCAAGGAGTTTTTCCCTGTTTTCTTCAAAGAGTGTATGGTTTCAGGTCTTATATTTAGGTATTTTAACCATTTTGAATTGATTTTTTGTGTGGTGTAATAAAAGTGTCCAATTTCATTCTTTTGCATGTGGAAATCCAGTCTTCCTAATACCATTTAGTGAATAGAATATCCTTTTTTCATTGCGTCTTCTTGGTACCCTTGTTGAAAATTAGTTAGCCATATATGTTTGGATTTATTTCTGGGCTCTCTACAGCATGTCTTACTGTTTTTATGCCAGGACCATACCATTTTGGTTACTATAGCTTTGTTATATAATTTTGAATCAGGAAGTGTGATGCCTACAGCTTTTTTTTCTTCAGAATTGCTTTGGCTATTTGAGGTTATTTTGTGGTTCCATACAAACTTTAGGATTTTTTTTCAATTGTGGTGAAGAATGCCATTGGGATTTTAATAAGGATTGCATTGATTATGTATATTGCTGTAGGTAGTATGGACATTTTAACAATATTAATTCTTTCAATCCATGAGCTTGGAATATCTTTCCTTTTATTTGTGTCCTCTTCTGTTTCTTTCATCAATGTTTTATAGTTTTCAGTGTACAGGTCTTTCGTCATCTTGGTTAAATTTATTCCTAAGTATTTTTTTTATGCTATTATAAATGTGATTGTTTTCCTTATTTATTTTTTAGCTGGCTCATTATTTATGTATAGAAATGCCACATATTTTTGTATGGTTATTTTGTTTCCTGCAACTTTGCTGAAATCATTTATTTGATCTAACAATTTTTTAGTGAGTCTTTGGGGAATTTTTATACATAGGATCATAACATCTGCAAATAGAGATAATTTTACTTCTTCCTGTCTAATTTGGACAGCTCATATCCTTTTCTTGCCTAGTTGCTCTTGATAATACTTCTAATACTATGTTGAATAGAAGTATGAGTGGGTATTCTTGCCTTGTATCAGATCTCAGAGGAAAAGCTTTCAGTTTCTCCCTATTGCTTATGATGTTAGCTGTTTTACATAAATGGCCTTTGTTATGTTAAAGTATTTTCCATCTATATCTAAACTGTTAAGAGTTTTTTTATCAAAAAGGATGTTGAGCTTTGTCAAATGCTTTGTCTGTGTCAATTGATATGATAATGCAATTTTTGTCATTTACTCTGTTAATGTGATAAATCACATTGATTGATTTGCATATGCTAAATCAGTCCTACATGCCAGGAATAAATCAAATCCATTTGATCTTGATTTGTTGATCTTTTTGATGTGTTGTTTATTCTATTTGCTATTATTTTATTGAGGATTTTTGCATCAATGTTCATCAGAGATAATTTTCTTGGTGCATCTTTTTTTGGCTTAGGTATCAGGTGATATTGCTCTCGTAAGATGTGTTAGGAAGTATTTCCTACAGTTCTATTTTTGGAAAAGTTTAAGAAGTATGATATTAGTTCTTTGAAAGTTTGGTAGAATTCAGCTGTAAAGCCATCTGGTCCTGGACTTTTACTTGTCGGGAAGTTTTTAATTACTACTTCAATATCTACTGTTATTGATATATTCAGGCTTTCCTGTTTCTTCCTAATTAAACCTTGGTTTAATTGGTTGGTTGTGTTTTCTAGGAATTCATCCATTTATTTTAGGTTATCAAATTTGTTGATGTAATTGTTCAAAATAGTCACTTATGATCCTTTTTTATTTCTGAGGCATCTGTTGTAATGTCTCCACTTTTATTTCTGATTTTATATATCTGAGTCTTCCGTCTTTTTTTCTTAGTTAATAAAACTAAGCACATGTTGATTTTATTTATATTTTTTCCTGTAGCTTTTCTATTCTTTTTTTATTTATTTCTGTTCTAATCTTTATTATATCTTTCCTTCTGCTAACTTTGGGTTTAGTTTATTCATTTTTTCTAGTTTCTTGAAGCATAGTGTTTAGTTATTTGAGATATTTCTTCTTTTTTAATATAGGCATTTATTGCTATAAGCTTCCCTCTTAGAATTGCCTTTCCTGTATCCCATAGGTTTTATTATGTTGTGTTTCCATTGTTGTTTGTCTCAAGATATTTTTTAGTTTCTCTTTTGATTTCTTCTTTGATCCATTGGTTGTTCACAGCACATTGTTCAATTCCCAAATATTTGTGAAATATTCAAAATTCTTTCTGTTATTGATTTCTAGTTTCATGCCAATGTGGTCAAAAACAATAAATACTTGATGCTTTTGATCTTCTTAAATTTGTTAAGAACTTGTTTTGTGATTTATCATATGGTCTATCTTGGAAAATATTTCATGTGCACTAGAGAAGAGTGTGTATCCTGTTGCTATTGGATGGAAAGTTTTATATATATTTTGTAACTTCATTTTGCCTAAAGTGCAGTTCAATTTCAATGTTTCTGTACTAATTTTCTGTCTAGTTGGTCTATCCACTATTAAAGATGGATTGAAGTATTGAAGTAAGTCCTGTACTACTATTGTATTGCTATCTATTTCTCCTTTCATGTTCATTAATATTTGCTTTATATATTTAGGTGATTCAAAATTTGGTGTGTATATATTTATAATTGTTATATGCTCTTGGTAAATTGAGCCCTTTATCATTTAATAATGACCTTCTATGTCTCTTGTGACAGTTTTCAACTTAAAGTCTATTTTATCTAAGTATAGTCATCGCTATTCTATTTTGGTTGCCATCTGCATGGACTATCTTCTTCCACTCCATCGCTTGCAGCCTGTGTGTCCTTAAGGATGAAGCAAGTCTCTTATAGGCAGCATATAGTTGGATTTTGTTATCCTTTTTATCCATTCAGCTACTCTATGTCTTTTTTATTGGACAATTTCATCCGTTTACATTCAAAGTAATTATTGATAGGTAAGGACTTACTACTGCCATATTGTTAACTGTTTTGTGTTTTTTTTTGTAGATCCTTTGATATTTTCTTTCTCTCTGTTTATCTTTGTGATTTGATGATTTTCTGTAGTGCTAAGTTTTTATTCATTTCTCTTTATTGTGTGTGTATATGCTATAGTTTTTGCTTTAGGTTTACCATGAGGCTTACATAAAACATCTTATAGTTATAATAGACTATTTTACTGATAACAACTTAACTTCAATCACATACATAATTTATAATTTTGATGTCACAATTTACATCTTTTGATATTATGTATTTCTTAACAATTTATTACAGTTATCATTATTTTTGACTGATTTGACTTTTAATCTTGATACTAGAAATATATATGATTTACAAAGTACCATAATAGTATTAGAGTATTCTAGATTTGGCTATATATTTATTTACCTTTACCAATGGATTTTGTACTTCCATATGTTTTCATGTTGTTAATTTTAATATCCTTTGTTTCCATTTGAAGACCTCCTTTATGCATTTCCTGTAAGGTAGGTCTAATGGTGATGAATTCCTCACCTCAACTATTACTTATCTGGGAAATATTTTATTTCTCCTTCATTTCCAAGAGAGAGATTTTCTGGGTATAGTATTTTTGGCTGTATTTTTTATGTCAACACTTTGAATATATTCCTATTCTCTCCTGACCTGCAAGGTTTTTGCTGAGAAATCACTAATAGAGGTTGAACATCCCTAACATAAAAATCCAAAATCTTAAATGCTCCAAAATCCAAAACTTATCTGAGTCCCAATATAATGTGACAGTGGAAAATTACACACCTGCCCTCATGTGATGGGTCACAATCAAAATGTAGTCAAAATTTTGTTTCATGCAAAAATTAATTTATGATATTACATAAAATTACCTTGCTATGTATATAAGGTGTACATGAAACATAAATAAATTTGTGTTTAGACTTGGGTCTCATCTCCAATATATCTCATTATATATATGCAAATGTTCCAAAAATACAAAAAATTTCTGAAACCCGAAACAGTTCTGGTCCCAAACATTTTGGATAAGGGGTACTCAACCTATGGCTTAATAAGGATTTCTTTATATATAACTTGACATTTTTCTTTTACTGCTTTTAACATTCTCTTTGTCTTTGACTATCTGCAGTTTAATTATAATGTGCCTTTGTGAGGACATCTTTGGGTTGAGTCTCTTTAGGTACTTTTGAGCTTCATGGATCTGGATTCCAAGACTTGGGAAGTTTTCAGGAATTATTTCATTTAATAAGCATTCTGTTCCTATCTTTATCTCTTCTCCTTCTGGCATTCCCATAATGCAAATATTTATTCACTTAATTGTGTTCCACAAGTCCTGTAGGCAGTCTTCACTCCTTTTTATTCTATTTTATTTTTCCCCTCTAACTGGGTAATTTCAAAGATATATCTTCAAATTCAGAGATCTTTCTTCCACTTGATCTGGTCTGCCATTGAAGCTCTCTACTGTATTTTCTATTTAATTTACTGAATTCCTCAGTTCCAAAATTTCTGTTTCATTCTTTTTTTTATGGTATCTATCTCTTTGTTGAATTTACTCATTCAGATCATGCATTATTTTTCTGATTTTATAGAATTGTCTATCTGTATTCTCTTGTTTCTTGCTGAGTTTCTTAAAAATCATTATTTTGAATTCTTTTTCAGATAATTACTAAATTTCCTTTTCTTTGTGGTCAATTACTGGAGAATTACTGTGTTCCTTTGGTGGTGTCATGATTCTTTAATTTTTCATGTTTCTTGTGTCCTTGTGTTGATGTCTGCACTTCTGGTGGAAGAATCATCTCTTTCACACTTTACAGAGTGGCTTTTGTAGGGAGAGACTTTCACTTGCAGATAAGTCTTAGTGTACTTGGTAGAAAGAGTGTGGTGCTCTGGTTCTGAGTTGTTGCAGTGGTATGACCTCTGTGCAGCTTCTTTAGCTGAAATCAATGTTAGCAATGACTATGCTTGCTTTAGTGGCCTAGGCTGAAGGAATTTGTGGCAGCAGTAGTGGCTACATAGGTTATTAGGGTCTTCAGTAGCAAGGGCTTTTGAGATACACTTGTTTTTATTTTCCCTACAATGTGGAGTCTTAGCTGAGGGGATTCTGCTTGGGGTCAGGTCTGACATGGCCCACAAGCAGCTACAGTAGTACTGGGTTCCAGGACACAGGTGTTTATAGCAGTTGTGGAGCCAGAGTCTTGGATTCAGGGTCTTGTGAAACTATTATGTCACCTAGGTCTTATGGTGCAGGTTCACTCTCCAAAGTAGGATTAGATGCAAACTTCCCACAGAGCCAGGGTCTGTGAATCTGAAGCAACATCCAGAAGCTTGTGCCGAAAAGGCTGTATTGTAGCTATGATTCTGACCCTGGTGGGCAGGGGACAACACTGGCCAGGCTCTGAGAAAGAAGAAATGCATTGGACATTTGGGTCTTGAGAGCAGGATACAGCTGCAATTCAGAAACCAGAGCCAATAGGGCACAGTGGCAACTCAAGCCCTGTGGGATGAGGCACAGCTGGACCCTGGGATGATGGGACGTGGCAGTATTCCAGACTCTGTGAGGCCAGGTGAAGTGGCAGCAAGGACTCTAGAGTGGTGGAACATAGCTGTCACTTTGTCCCTAGGGGAAGGGAACAGCTCAGTGATGACTTCACTCCCTGAGAAGAGGAGTGTCTCAGTAGCTCAAACTCTAGAAGGCTTGTCCAGTTCCAGGGAAGCAGGGTACTATGGTTGCTTTACCTATAGAGCAAGGTGTCTCAGCTTAGCCAATGCTCTGTTTCCCCGGGACACAATGTACCACATCAGCTCAGGCACTGTGTGATATGACTTCTTTGGGCAGCTAAAGCACCAGTTCCACAGAAAGCATGGTGCCACTTCAGCTCAGGCACAGGGTGGCATGACTGCTTTGGGAAGCCAAATCACAGTTTCCTAGGAGGCAGGGTGCTGCTTCAGCTTAAGCCCCAAGGGGCAGGGTGAAGCAGTGACTGGTAGGGGTAGATGGAGCAGCTCTGCAGCAAGTTGGTCCCATGGTGTAGAGTGTAGCAGCAGCTGTACTTGAAGATGGTGAGTGACCAGGTGGGGGCGGTTCAGTGGTGGCAAAGCCTCAGGGATGGAAGGATGTCATGGCTACTCTTGAGCAGGACATTCCAGCAGTGATTCCAGTGCCAAGATGTCATAGCATAGTAGCTGCAGGGGCCACAAAAAGAGGACACAGTGTTGGCTCCTTATGGGGGGAGCAGAGCTATATGAACTCCAGGAAACACTCCTAGCTGGGCTTAGTGCCTGTGAGGACTGTAGGAGTCCCTAGGGGTTAGAACTGTATGTGTCTAAGGTGGTGATGGGGGCTGCCAAGTTTCTCTTGTTTACCTTTCCCCCACAGGGATAAGTCCTTCTGGGTTCCGAGCTGGTCCTGACTAGGGGATAGGAAGGTGGAGGCGAGGTGTTTCCTTCCCTTCTCTATGTAGCCATACTGGGTTTCTGTGCTCTACATGATTTCTGCTACTTCTTTGATATTCTCTGGTGTTCTCCTTTAGTTATTTTTATCAAAAGAGAGTTGCTTATTTGTTGTTTTGGCTGCCTTTGTTGGAGAGGGTGAGCCCCAGGGGCTTCTAGCTGGCCGTCTTGCTGATATCCTCAATGTTCTTCTACACTCTGGTAGGACTACTGCATTTTATCCCTTTTTATATCACATCTCACCCACCTCTATCTTATATCTAGAGCAGAACTATCTGAATCATCCATTGCAGGCCTTTGTCTGACGGGAACTCTCCTTGTTACATTTGGCCTTCCAACGGAAAGTCATTTCCCAAGATTCCATGTCTAGATTTCATCTTAGCATGACCTTAGTCTGACAGAGTAGAAGGTGAGGTGTGAGGTGGAGCCAAGTTTAACTGTACGTCTGTCTAAAAGTGTATCACTCCCTATGGTAGCTGCATTGTGCACCCTTAAAAATATATTTTGTCCTTGAACCAGAACAGAGCTTACCTTTTTGGGGGGTGGGAAGTAGAGAACAGCTGTAGGCCTTGAGATCTCCATGGAGATTAGGGTGGGTAGCCCACACCATGGCCTGTCACTAATTTATTTCTACGCATATCACAATACCTAGCCCAGGGCCTGGGCTAGGTAGGTGCTCATACAATAGTAGGTGTTCAGACAATGCTTGTTAAAATGACTAACTGGAGTAATTACTGGCTTATTCCCTGCCAAAGAGTTTATTTATTTCTCTTAGACATGGTCATAAACAAACCATATAATTTAATGTTTGTCATTGTACTTGAATATCACTCAACTAACTTCCCACTCATTCTCTTTCCATTTGATATCATATACATAACTGGATAAAATCCATCGTCTGTAATGCACAGTAACCATAGGGCTCCCAGAAGACTTCAGACAACAAGACACTTGTTACTTTATAGCCCACACTCGACAATAGCCCAGCTTGCTGGAACCAGCTGCTTGGGCTTCTCATCGACAAGCTTGCTGCAGCAACTGCTCCTTTAGCATATAAGCACCTCCAAATGGAGTGTTGATCATATTACATAATGCTTTCCAGAGAAGGATCGGCTCATCAGAAACGTGAAAAAGACAGATTGTCCTGATCTCCGTCTTAACCTCAGAGCTAATCAGCAAGCAGATTTCCACTAATTTTATCCATCTCTCAACAACTACTTATGGAGTCTGTATGGTGTGCTATGGCCTGGATTAAGAACTTTCCTCAACATTTTATTATTAAAAGTTTTAAATTAAAAAAGTAAAATAAGATAAAAGTTTTAAATATATAGGAAGTTTAGAAATATTTTACCATGAATACCCATATTCCTGCCACTTAAATTCTCTAATGAACGTTTTGCTATATTCACTTTATCCCATACTACCTATCACTCAAAATCAAGATGCTCATCAATCCATTTTAATCTAGGTTAACTTTTAAAATCTCTGCTTTCATGCCACAACAGTTATTTCAATCTCCATGCATTTGTTAAGTCACTCATCTGTTCAGATACATTACTGGCCATCTTCTACTATGTGTCAGAAACTTTGATGGGCACTGAGAATGCAAAGATTAATTAAAACAATCTCTCCTATGAAAAACTTCCCAGTAGAGTGGAGGAGATTGTGGTAGACAGAATAATAGCCCCTAAAGGTGTCTATATCCTAATCTCTGGAACTTGTGAATGTGTTAGTTTACATGGCAAAAGGGAATGAAGTTTGCAGATGAAATTAAGAATTTTCTGGATTATCCAGATGGGACCAATGTAATTACAAGAGCCCTTAAGTGAAAGAGGGAGGAAAGAGAGGTGAGAGGACGATATAACTATGGAAACAAGGCACAAAGAGGTGCTACATTGTTGGCTTTGTAGGTGGCAGAATGGGGCCATCTACCAAGAAATGTGGGCAGTCTCTAGAATCTGGAGAAGGTAAGGAAATGAGTCCTCCCCTGGAGTGTGGCCCTGTTGACATTTTAATTTTAGCTCAGTGAGACTCTTTTCAGACCTCTGAACTTCAGAACTGCTGGATAAATTTGTGTTGTTTAAAGTCACTAAGTTTTTGGTAATTTAGGACAGCTGCCATAGGAAAGTAATACAGAGATAGACACTTGGGCATTATTATGATGCCATGTGACATGTCCTATAATGTAAGTAGGCACGCAGTGATGTTGAAAACAGCACGGTCAAGAAAGGATCCACATTCTTCTTGATAGAGGAACAAGCAGGAATTTATCAGGAAGACAAGCAGAAAAAGGCATTCTGGACAAAAGGAACAGTTTTAACGTCCCAGAGACTTTAACAAATACAATATATTCTTGTATAATGGCAAACTTTATGAAGAGTTATGCCAGTCATTCTTACTCCTGTTAAAAACTCTCTTTTTTTAACAAATATTTTGTATTGTTTCCTTTAATACTCTGAAATAAAGATATATATATTATAATCTATATCCACATATATGTGTGTTTATGTCATAATCATAATGTACGGGATGAATAAAAGTAAGTCATAATAAAATATTCTGTATTTGAATATACAATTACTTCTCAGGCATAACTACCTTTGAATATATACTTGCCATTTGCTGACATCTATGCATATTTTCACTGTGAATGTAAGTTATAAATGCAAACTGAAACAGCTGTGTTATATTGGCAAATTCCATGAATTGTGTTACCATCAATGACAGTGTTTTTCAGAGTTGGTGATGAAACCTCAATAAAGGTCTG
>CAUYSK010098469.1:0-135239 GCA_963575035.1 Avahi laniger | reverse complement strand
CACCTCTAAGCAGTTCCAATAAACCTGTCTGCAAAACATCAATGTAAAAAAGCTCCCTGACTCAAAAGATACATTGCATTGTTTAAAAAGATTAAATTAAAATTTAAAAGGGTATGTCTTTACTCTCATTCACCCAGCCCTCCAAAAATTCAAACAAACAAACAAAAATCCCAAATTAGTTTTGGCGGAGTGTGGCTCTCTTCATGTAAGCATCTGTATTCATACATCCATATGGTGTTGATATTTTCTCACTTCCAGCTCCTAGCAACCTCTAAACAGCCAAAACATATTTTCCATAGGATGTCTAAAGACACTTCAATATATAACACCAGATCTAAATAAGACCAGCTACATGGTATTGTTTTGAAAATACTCACCCGGTAAAATTTATTTATACTTTAGTTAGAATTAGGAGGCTGTGATGATGTTTCAAATATGATTTCAAAATACTTGAGAAAAGCAGAAAAGCAATGAAGTGGAAGAGAAGGATAATAAGTTTATGACACTCAAGTAAATATATCCAGAAAACTGGGTCATTTATAGCAGAACTGCAATCTTTTCTGTTAAAATATGCAAACGACAGTATGAAAAATGGTTTGTGATTTTAAAGAAATATAGCACTACAAATGTCAGCGTGAGAGAACTCAATAACACTTAATGAAACTTTGGGTTTCAAATTAATTACTGATTGACTAAGGCATCTAGAGGGAAAACAGCCTCGATTAGAGAAGTCCAGGACAGGCCATAAATCTGGACGCCCCTTTGGAGGACTCTGAGCTGGCATTTCATCCTCCTGCCATTAGTGCTAGGTTAGTAGGGTGACTGGTCACTAGAAAGACCACTGGTTTGATTCTCAGAAATGAGACTGGTCAATATTTTCCTGACTCAGAAGTACCTTTCTTCCTTTTCTTTTTCCTTTTTTTAAATTTTTAACATGTACATTTATGGTTTTAACTACTTAGAGGTACTTGAAATAAAAGCTTAAACAAATCTGTGAAGTTGCATTTTCCTAAAAGATAAATGGCACTTATATTAAGAAAATCATCTTTGGTCAACTGTATTCTTTGTTCACAATTATTGTTCCCTCCTTTGCCTTGCTTTCCTGTAGGTACACTAGACTTTCTAGGGCCACTGATGTTGGCGTTGGCCATGAGACTTGATATATGGGAAAATGAGACAGACACGAGGCACATCAATGCCTGAACAGAAGCTCCTGTGAGCTTTCGCTCTCTGAAGGCCCTAATGACTTCTCCTGAAGCCTGGATCCTGGAATGAGAAGTCATAAGAAGCTGTGCCCAGGAAAGCCCAGCTAAAACTGCCAACAAGCCACAGCCAACCTTCAGCCACAGGTATTACAAGCAAACAAATACGCATTTGTTCTTGTAAGCCCTTGAAAGTCTGGGGTTGCTTGTTACTGCAGCAAAAGCTAACACCATCCTTGCCAGTTAACTAGGAATACTTCTACCACAAAAATTCAAGTCATAGCTTTATCTTTCATATAAGTTGCATAACTCAAAACATTTGACTGTAATAGCACTACACCCCTAACAAGTAAATTCTCTCTTAATGGAGAAAAGCTTTTTTGGAATAGCTACTGTAGAAAAATGGAAAAAGAAGAGAATATATCAACCATTTATCTGTAATAAGAGCCTCAAAGCTTCAAATGGTCACCAGTAAAACAACAATAGCAACAAGAAACCAGTAACATTACAGAGTGCTTATAGTGTGCCAGGCATTGTTTCAAGTGTGTCATATACACTCTCGTATTTCCCCAACAAACCAGGGATGTGGGTCCTATTTTTATCCCTTTCATACATAAAGAAACAGCAACATAAAGCAGTTAACGAACTTGCCCAAAAAAGAAATGGATAACCTCATTTTCCTTATCCTCCATATATTATAATTCCAGGTAATGCCTCCTCAAATCTTAGCATTCTCTGTATCACACTTTCAATATATTAATAACCAAAACAGATTAATTAAAAAAATATTCTAAGTACAGGCATTCCATCACTCCTCAGGAAAGTTACTCCTATGATCACATATCCTATAAATTCTGAGAACCATTCTAATAATTATTCCAATTCATTTTTTCACACATAGCTGCACCTCCCAGCCTAAGATGCCATTTTCAAATCCCCCCTCGGATAAGAATGTCTTCCGAGGATCAAGAACCTGCCTTGGTCTAAATCTCCACCCAAAATCTTCCCCATGTGGGAAATCTATGTTAATTCTACCAAACTGAAGCTATAAAACAGCAATCATGTATGGGAGAGAAAAAGACTGAAACTCATAAGAAGGAATTAACATATTCACATGAGATGCTATATATAACACGCACAAAACAGGTATCTGAGATTTTTTTAAATGCAACTTCCTAAAATGTTGAGACTATAATGAAATATTTTGGGGGCACTTTGCTCAAATCCCAAATAAATATAGTAGAAACTCATGATGATGCTATTTGCTGTTGGCAGATATGTTTTTCTACCTTCCCATCCAGTGATCAAAGGAAGATCCCCAAGGCTGGTTGGTCTAACTCAACAGCTCACTGGTCCAAGGGGTGGGTGGGGTTGCATTTCAGCCTGCACCTTGGTCACCAAGCTATATGCCTGGCAGAGGGGCTGGGGGCCACCGGAGGAGGGGGCACTTTTTCCTAACTCTCAAAAAAGTTCATGTGGCTGGTGGCCCTGGGCCTGGGAGGCTCCAAGTGCTGTGATAGGTGATGATCTGGTGGCCCAACAGCACCATCTTGCCTGATCTCATCTTCATCACTGGGGCTGGGAAGGAGGCCCATAAAATATATTTTATACTATAGTTTTCTCTCAGTAAGGGAGTGGAGAATGAAACAAGTAATCTTCAAGCTGTTATTCACCTTTGGTGTGTGGACCTTGAAGACCAGAGGTGGCAGACTCAAGTGAAGGTCGCTGAGAAAGTCACATGGTTATCAGATTACTGATGCCCTGGGTCCCAAAGAAACACCAATAAGTGGGGTTTGGGAGGATGACAGGAAGAGAAGCAAACCATAGAGAACCCATGACATGGTGGGCAGTGTGGTCAGCACTCCCCACACAGTGTCATCTCAGAGATTAACGATCTGGATCAGGTTGCACACCCACTTAGAAACTGAGCTGGGTTGCAAACTAAGTGGTTTTGAGTCCGATATGCTTTCCCCCTGGTATGCCAGTGTGACTACAGTCAGCCCTTGCAAGGATGCAGGATCTGAGCCAAATTGCCCACCCTCCTAAAATGTTTGTACCATAGAATTCAGTGGGACAGATATGAGGTATGGTCCTCACAGGGCTGGTGGGGGAGATGCCAGGAGAGTATCCACCAGGCATAGCCTTTGGAGGCCAGAGTATTAGATGAGACCAATTAGGCTGCAAGTGACAGAAACATAGACCCAACAAGCTCCAACACAAAGGGAGATTTATCAGCTCCATAATATTTCAAGAGCCAGGGTGAAGGTGGCCAAAGTAACTCTTTGGCTCTCTTTCTCACCTCAAGTTGACTTCACCTTTCTTACTCTGACTCCTTGTTGGCAGCCCCTATAAACGTCCTCCAGCTCCCTGCCTCCACCTACCCCCTGCCCGCCCCGGTGAGAGACTGCATCTTGTCCAGTGACTGGGGACCAGTTTGGCTTAAGCTGAGTGCCTGTCTTGGCACTAACCACTTTGGCGAGGGTGTGATGGGCCATAACTGGCCCAAACCAGTTCAGGTGGACTACCATCACTGTCTTCACTTCCGTAGTCCCCAAGATGGGGCCATTACAACTGAGAGTGGCCAGAGCACTGGACAACACAAGGGCTGACAACAGGGAGGTATATGGGCAGTGGAGGGGCAGTGAGCTCCCAAAGAAAGGTAAGCAGGTTTTGGGGCCATTGTGATGTCAGCCATTGCCTGCATGCTGACTACTCTACCCCTTCTCTATCTGGAAACATAGACCTCAGACCTATTGTCCCAATTTTATATGTCTTGTGTGTGATAACACAGATGAACCTCGTCACTTGGCTCAGAAGACACAGAAATGATCCAGTATTGTGCAAAGACATGCAGACTTTTACATTCCTCATAAACTTGCACCAATAAAGGAGAGAATGGATATAGGGATAACCTCTGTGTTGAATCACCAGGACAGCAAAAGTGTCAACAGCTACCAACAGGCACTAGGGAAGGGCCACCCCTCAGGGCCAGGCTACAGCAGGCAGGGGCTCCTAGGAGGCCACCACCACACGGGTGAACTGAAGCCCTGCAAATATCACCCATTAACCTGTCACAACTTGCCCCCTTCTCACAGCATCTCTGGGAACTGCCTATTCTTGGTCCTAAGAAGCCACACCTCCTCCTGCTTCTGGCTTGGCTCAGCCCTGAACCTGTGTCTTGCAACTGCATCCTCCAGATGAGCTGCCTCCTCTCAGCCACATCTTGGATCAAACACCAGCTTCAACGGGATGGCCAGGCATAACAGCATGACCTCACCTCTGCCTGTCCCTCTAAATTTCACCCTCCTGCCCTCTCATCCCACTTCCCTTCTCAGCCACTCCCCCTCCTCCCCACCCATCTCTAATAGCTTTATAGCAAACTAATCTAATCTTTACTAACATTTTGTTAGCCAAGCATGCAATCACAACAGAATATATGCCATATCTTGTCAAACAGGTGTCCGTTTTCTCCAGTGGTCTCAAGGAAAACTACTGATCACATTTCAAAAGGCAAGTCCTTCCCCCTCAGTAGTCTTAAGGATCTTAACACCCACAGGTCTACCAATACCGTTACATCAGCCAGAGATTTTTCGAGCCTTGATCATACCACCATGGCCCACAGGGTAGTGTCCACTCTGTAAAGTAACACTTGCTGTTACATTTCTCCCAAGATTAGCTCCTCAAAACTTCCAAATAATGATCCTATGATTCTGGGATTTTTCAAATAAAGTCCTATTACTCTGACCTATAGCCTTAAAACTTTATTTTTCCCAACTGAGGCAAGCAAATTATTCTATGTTCAGATGAAGGCTTTTCTCTCCACTTTGATCATTTTAACTGTATTGATTTAATATACATTGACAAGTACTAAATTTCATGGAAAATAACTAGTTGGAAAACCATAGAAAGTACCTTTTAATCAACTGACTAAGAAATCAAACACTCCCAATTTCT
The DNA here is from genome assembly GCA_963575035.1 of Avahi laniger. Taxonomy (NCBI): domain Eukaryota; kingdom Metazoa; phylum Chordata; class Mammalia; order Primates; family Indriidae; genus Avahi; species Avahi laniger. Next base: position 130,083 of record CAUYSK010098469.1, on the reverse strand, counting down.
CATAACCCTAGTGAGGAATTACAATGAATGAAGTGACATTATATTAATTTAATTCTTGGAATGCATCCATAACACTTAATGGAAAGGGAAACCTTAGGAGGACTTAATGCCTGGGAAACACCCATCACCTCACTGAAATCCCTAGAACCCACCCACATCTACCAAGGAATCTGCTTAAATCCAATCATTTAAATCCTATAAAAATGAAGACTTAGAGAAAAAAATGGAACAAGAAAGGAAATAACAAAAATCCATCTAGTTTCCATTGTTGTGTTTGTTTTATGATTTGGCCCTACACTATTTATTATAGTTATTTAGAGTTTCTTTCAACCTGCAAGCAGAGAGCTGAGACTGAAATATTCAAATTCGTTCATTCACTCGCTTACCTTTCAACAAACAGGATAAGGGACAGAGTTACACAATAATCATGTGAATAAAAATCAAGCTTACGGAATGTCTCCTGTGTGCCTCACACTATACTAAATACCAGATGACTGAATATCAACACAACAGTTAACATGAAAGGCATCAGTATCAATCTCTTCAATTTATACCTGTGGAAACTGAGGCTCAAAGCAATTAAATTAAGGAATTTTTTGAGTCCATCATCACATGGGACTCAAATGGCTATTGATTTTGTGTTCAAAATTACTTATTTTGTTTGTTTTTTTTAAAGATTTCCAGAGTCACAACAGATCCTAAGGTAAAATATAAGCATTGCAAATAAGGTTCTGTTTGTTATGGGAGGGAAAAAAACCACACTCCTAGATTCATTAAGTGAAGAACGTGCTATGCTTGTTCATAACCTGTGGATGTGATGACAACTCTCCTGTTTGGTTCAAGAAACTTTAAACCAAGAGATACTCTGTGTACACCGAGGCGAGACGTTTAAAAGGGTTGTGGGAAAACAGAAAGGACCACAGAGCAGACTGATCCTCTAGGGCTAAGGTCTCTAAGCTCTTTAGCTTGGAGAAAATGAAGACAGGTGCTGGTTGACGGCCTCCTCTCATGTGAAAAATTGTGAAGAGCCACCCTCCACCTTAACAAGGAACAGATACAAGTCTTGGGACACAAATATCCCTATCAAGAAAGACCACTTTAAATAGCCATAGAAACAAATACCTAGTTAACCTTGCTGTTCAAAAAAAGCCTTCCTACAGTTAGGATATTAACTGCATCTAACATTTCTGTAACTTATTTCTGTGGCTCTTCCTTGAAAAATAAAATAAAATCTGAAAAATGGAATATTAAAGCCAGTGAAAATTTCACAGAACGTTTCGTCTACCTGGATGGCACAAAATACTTATTGAGCAGGAAGGATGTTCCTTTCTCCTTTAAAATTGGCTGGGAAAGTAACTGCCTTCTAATGTGGTTTGAACCATTCTTGCTCTGCTGAAGTCAGAATAAAGAAAGAACAAGAGACTTGGGTCCCGAAACTTGGAAAGAAGATTCCATGCTATTTTCTTCTCTTTGGCAGGTCAAGGCATCAATTTTTATTATATATTTTCACACCTTCTAGCGAAACTATTTCTGTAATCCTCCAAAGACTGTGAGTTCCCTGAGTGCAGTCTTAACTTCTTTGAGTCTACATGGCACATCTTGCAAAGCTTGGCATAGTTCAGCCAAGGTGAGATGGGTAGGAAAATGGACAGACAGACAAGAGCATCACCTAACTCGCCTGGAAGTTTTACCCTCCATAACAGCCCTGGTTAAGATGTAACTCAAAGAATAAAAACTAAGGTAGAGTGTGTTTCTTTGGCAAGATAGGTCAGTTCTATATATTGATTGTGATGGTGATTAGTCAAATGCAAATATGTGATAACATTTCATGGAACTATACATACACACACACAACCACACACAAATGAGTGCACATAAAGACTAGTAGAACATGAACAAAATCTGTAGTTAATATTATTGGCCAATCTCAATTTCCTAGATTTATTGTTATACTATGGTTATCACTCAATGAAAGGTACCCAGGACACTATACACTATTCTTTACAACCTCTATGAGAGTGTAAAATTATTTTAAAATAAAGGTTTTAAAAAGACTAATGAATGAAAAGTAGAAAATTCCAACAAATCAAAGGACATCAATCAACAAGTTGAACTGTGTGTTCTAGCAATTGAGGCTTTGTGAGAAAAATATCAAATTGTACTTTTTCCCCCCCAATGGTTACCCCCTAGATTGGTGATGACTGATGGAAATAATGCAAGCCACCTACGTAATGTTAAAATTTTCTAGTAGCTGTGTAAAGAAAAGATAAACAGGCAAAACTAACTTTAATGATTTTTTATTTAACCTAGTATATCTACAATATTATCATTTTAGCATGCAACCAATATAAAAATGTTAATTAAATATTTTTTATACTAAGTCTTTGAAATCTGGTAGCTATTTTATTTTACTCTTACAGTTCATTTCAATCTGGACCAGCTACATTTCAAGTACTCAATTGCCACGTGTGGCCAGTGCCTACCATACTGGACATCTCGGATCTAGATATCACCTTTAAGTTGCTGTTAAAAGTCACCTTGAGCTGTTTTTTGAATTGTACCTTTTTATTTCCTTTGAATGAATTGCATATCTTCAGTATTACATGCCTAATTTGTGGTGGGAAGATATACCACCTGAATGTAATATATCCAAAGCTCTCTACCAATGACCTTCCAGATATAAACTTATCTAAAAAAACAAAAAAGCATATCACAGTTCAACTTGAAAAACTTCCACGGTTTTGAAGACTCTTACGCATTGTGATGTGTGCCTGGGGAACGCAGTGAATCCTTTCTATCCAGATCATCTTAAAACGGAGATAGAGTCTCATCAGTTTTAAAGAGTTTGGGTATGGACACAGGAGTCTTTGAGACCTTTTCTGTACCCTTCTGATAAGTTGCACTAAAAATAGAATATCAGTTAAATAACTAAAAAAACGCTGAAGTACCTGCAGAAGGAAGTCTTTGTCCTCTGATATTCCAGTTCTCCACCTCCTTGAATACACATGGTGCCTTTGCACACTCACCCCCCTTCTTGGCCCTGAGACTTGCTTTGGCCAACGGAATGTGAGCAGTGTTGGCAGGTGTCGCCTGTGAGCAACACAGGTCAGCACGCCTCTCTCTTCCTCTGTCACAACATCCAGACACCACACAGGCTGCTCTATCCACCCAGGTGGCCCGAGTGAGATCCCCGTCTAACAATGCTCTCCAAGGAACTCATGATGGAAATGCAGTTTGAGTGAGAAATAAACCTTTGTTGCTCTAAGCCCCAGAGATTCTGAGGTTGTTTGTTATTACGGCATAACTTAGTCTGTCCTAACACATAATTCCATTGTTGAATCTGTACATGTGACATCAACTATTCCATCCGGAATATCTCCCTGAACAGGAGGGCTTATCGGATCTGCTATATAACCCAAGCTCAGTTGTACGGTGGTTTCATTACCAACCATAAAAACTGTAACAGTGGAACTGTATAAACAAACCAAACAGTGTTTTTACTGTAAAACATGAATGTAATATAAATATTTGTCTTTGCCTTCTCTCAGCATCCGTAATGAGAGCAGAAAATTCATGCCATATGTTTATAGTATAAGCAGGGAGAAAAAAATAGATCTCAACGATTCATCCATGTGAGTGCCGGATAAGCTGTTTAATATTTTTAATTCATCCATTTTCTTTCACATATAAATTCTCTACAAATCATAAAACACTTACAATTGTCAGTAACTAAATTCACGATTATTTCTACAGAGGGAGGCTTGCTAAGGCCAATGTGAACATGGTGATAATGAAGTCAATTTCTCTGGCATGATGCGAAACCACGAAGTGAATCGCTACATTAAGACCCTTGCCTGTCCCAGCCCAGTCCCGCTCGACAAATCTGAATATGAAACTGCTTCTCTGAAGACTTCAAAAGACCTATCCTACCTCTGCCTGGAAGTGTCACTGAACATGTGGGATCCTCACAGCTCCTACTTTTTTTTTTTTTGTAAATCCTCATATAGAGAAGCACTGAGCATGATAAGTGGATTCTGCCTTCTTAGGACCCTCTGATAGGGTAGAGGAAGTGTTATCGCTAGCACCGAGGTCTGTGCCAAGCACAGACTCCAGCCTCACACGCGGAGAGCAACGGGGGACGTTTTTATTTCAGAGACTGTGATTGAGCCCTTGATGTGAAGTTGCTGAAGCCTGCCCAAAGTGTTTGTGCAGGCTTTTAGGATGCGAGCCGAAAGGCACAGAGAATGATTCAATTTTCTCCAAATTGGCTCACGGACCAGAGGTTTCTGGAAACTGTCACCGTCCTACAAAATCCAATACCACAGTGAGGAAGCTTTGTTTGAACAGGAAGCAAATCTACCCAGAGGAGGCTCTGTCTGGCACTGAAGAGACAAGCTCCTCGTGGATACAAGAGTTGTTGACAAAGAGAGAGAGAGAGAGAGTGGTGGGGGCACCTTGATGGGTTAGATATGCAAGGCATGAAGATATGCAAGGCATGAAGAGGTAACATTCAGAAGCTTTCAGCTCGGTGAGCAGCACTTGGCAGGTGTTACCGAGCATGTGCCACTAGCCGGGCACTGTTATCTCATTTAATGCTGACAAGCATCCCATGGCGCAGGGATGCAATATCCCCATTTCCTGTAGGAAGATAGAGACGCCCACGGAGGAGCACCTTATCTGAGATCACAACACTGCTACGGAGCGGCAGAGCCAGGATTCCAACCTAGATTGGTGTGATTCCAAAATCCATGTGCTCAACCACTAACTAGGCTGCCAAAGCCAAAGCAAACCTTTTGCACTCCTGACCACCTGGTCCTATACCACCTAACAGTGATGAGCAACACAGGCACTGTGACTGCTCCTGCACAAGCGTCACAGAGCCCGGGCCATAAACCAGGCCTCACTCCCCCTCCCACACACACACTCTCACATGTGCCTAGTGGTGTGGCTGATATTACTACCATTAATTTACATGTCTGTAGCCACAGTTAGACTCCTTGAGGGCAAGGACAATGTCTCGTGTATCTATATATGCTTAGAGTCCAGTGGGACACCTGGCATAGAATAGTGCCAATAAATGTTTGTTGACTAAACAAGGAGACCAACGGGCACACAATCAATGCATAGTGTGATCAGTGCTGTGATAGATGCATATTGAAAAACTAAATCTCGGACTGCACGCTCCTTGGAGGCAGGAACCTTTGCTTTCTTTGTCATTGTCATGCCCCTAGTGCTTAATGCCATACTTGACCCAGAGAAAGTGGTTGACACTATTTGTTGAACGAAGGGAGGGAGGAAGGGCAGGAGAGAGGGAAAGCTTTGTGGGAAAGAAACCCCGGAGCCAGACTCACAGGGCACAGAGGCAGATGTTAGGAGGACAAGCTTGGCTGAGGGCCTTCCAAGCAGAGGAAACATTCTATGCCAAGACGCAGAGAGATGGGAAGGTTTAGGAACAGCAGAGAGTTTGATATGGTTGGAGCAAGGAAGAAAATGATCAGATGTGAGCCTAGATAGGTGGGCGGGAGGCCAGACCACACGGGGACCCCAAGTAATTTCTTTATTGTCTTTGCTAGCATTTGATAGCACATGCTAGGTACCTGGGTACCAGTCTGGGTACCCAAGTGCCATCCTAAGCACTTACATAAAGGACTTCAGTTAATCTTCACAACAACTTTGTGATTTGGGTACTATTATATCATCCCCATGTTACAGAGGAGAAAAGTGAGGCAGCAAGAAGTGAAGGTTACCTAGCTCGCTTAAGTGGCAGAAACAGGATTCAGACTCAGCCAGATCAAATCCTGGGTCCCGTCACTTAAACCCATGTCACATATTTTATAGCTTGATCTTTTCAGACTGATGAAGTCAGCAAGTTTTCACAGCCCCTCCCAAGACAGAGCCTAGTGCCGACCTGGGACAGGCTGATGCTGAATGAACCCTTTCCAAGACTCGGCTTGCTGATAGGGAGGGCTGTTCATTCTTCTTAAATAAAGACTTTATATACCCCCAGTTTGTCCACTTATAGATTTAAAATATATACTATCTTTTTTAAAAAATCTATATTTAATTATACAGCATCAGTGAAATTTCACTTGGGGAACTATAATCTAACATAAATGAATGCTTCCAATAGAAAAAGCCGTAATTTAAAATAAACTACTATGTTAGTCAGAAAAAAAAATTTACTCTCTTTACAGGAAGAAAAAAAAATATTATCTGGTGTTAGGTAGCCCCAGTCAATTAGAAAATTCCATCACTAGTAAAGAACCAAATAACCACCCTAAATTCCTCCTCTCCTCGATCCCAGCCACAGAGTGTACCGCCCTGCCCGCTCTCGCCTGAGTTTCATTAAGCCTTAAAGTCAATTAAGCCACGAATTGAAACAATCATTCCTGCTTTGCAAAGTATTGATATTTTTTTTTCCTGGCCGCTTTAGGGCTTTTCCAGCACTCACAGAGAGATTTATGTTAGACAATTTCTTTCTGATTAAAACAAATCATAGCTCAACAATTCTAATTTCCTCCTTTCCAAGCAAGAAATGATCAGAGAATGCTGAAAACAGTGATCAACACCCCCCACCCTCTACACAGAAGTGGACACTAAGAAGCTCATAGAAACTGCTAGAGAGGTTCTCTCTTTCTTTGTCTTTCTATCCCTGTGTCTCCATCTCCCGAGTGTGTGTGTGTGTGAGTGAGTGTGCGCGTGTCCCTTCTCTCTCCCATTAATTTCTTTCAGTGTGCATTTATCTTGACTGGCTTCAGGATAATTACTTATAAACCAAAAAGGAAGAGGGACATTAGAAGCAAAGCCAACCCAAGCTGGTTTTTCTGCCCTAAGTAATAGGAAACAAAAAGGTTTTTATATTTATTGCCAAAACCCTAACATCAAGTTAGGCCTTTTAATTTTTAAAGCAGTTACCAATTTCTGATCACCTTTGTCTCTCTGGAGAACACAGACCCTCAAGCAAAGCCCAGCAGTCTCCCGGATCCATTCAGTAGCCCTTTAAAACATTCCCCTGTACTCTCTGGTGCAGCCTTTGGAGTTGCTTGTGCTACATAAAGACCCATTTTTCTGTCCTTCAAAATCCAGTTGATTTATGAGTCCACTCTTCATGACGGCCAACTCCCACTTCTCCAGAATCACTAGGGAAGCTGGTTAACTGAAATTTCCCAAATCAGGGTTGGTAACTTTCAAAGAACTGGACTGAAATACGTTTAACACAATGTACTCTAAATTACAAGCCTTCCTTGAACAAGTTGGAAGGTAGTTGAAGAATTGAGGACACTTCAGTAGCATCAATATGAAAAATCAATTTGCATAGCTCAGTACTTAAGAAAAACCAGCTGGTTATTTGCACTTTCTGCTAGTCTTGGTTCCAAAAACCAAACAACCTGCCCTTCCTACCGGGGCAAGATACTGCTGCCCGTGCTATAGCTCCCAAGGCTCAGCTGTCAACCTTGTTTTACCCTCTCATTCACTCAACAAATATTTACTAGATCCCTCCTACTGACCAGGCCACACACTGGGGGCATACCAAGAGGAATCAGACAAGCAAAGTTCCTACTCCCCTACGGCATTCAACCTCTGCTGCTGTGTGAGCTTCGACAAACTTCTCATAGCCTCTGTATTTTCATCCGGAAATACGATTTGTAATATTAGCTACTTCATAGGGTTGTCACAAAGATTAATTGAATTCATGCATTTAAAGTGCTCAGGACAGTGACTGGAATACAATGCTAGCTACCATTATTATTATTATCATCACAGAAATAAGGAGGAGAATTAAAGAAGCCGTCCAATTGAGCATGAAGTGGCAAGTGCCAGATTCATGTCCCACAGGTAATTCTTTGTTCTTTTGTTAAAACATATATATTTTTTTCTACAATAGGCAAAGAGCATGATAATATGTCTCAAAAAAGGCATGATTAATTGTCCAAGTTACCCTCAATAGGCCTCAGTTTTCCCATCTGTCAAGTGGGGGAGTTAAATTGGATGATCTCAGAAAGTCTTTTTCAATCCAAAAATTTTACCATTTTATAACCACAGTGTACACAAATGTAATCTGTTAATTCATAACTCTTCCTAAAAAGACAAACAGCTTCAAGAATTCATACCTAAACTTTGCATCATATTATTCTCGCATAAATTTGTTCACATCTTTGCTACATCCTCTAAGTAATGGCTAAAACAGTATGTAAAGCCTAGTGGGTCGTGCATGACTAAAGGAAACTTTATTTTTAACAGATATTATAAAATACTACAAAATTATTTCTGCTTTTCTTTGCTGTCTCCCCAAAAATGTCTATGTTGGCAGGTCTTCGACAATATCATAAACAGCGACCCTAGCCTGAAACCTGATTATCATCATTAACATCACTGCCAAGGGCTGCAGCATCTCCTCCAATGATGCAAACTGACCCAGGGCCCAACGTAAACATTTAACCAGCTCCCAGTTTTCCACATTTACAGAGAGACAAGCTGTGAACCATCCCAAACAGAAGACAAGTCTAAAAAGATCAGCACTGTTACGTGTCACCATATGAATTCTGGGTAGGAGATTTACACTATGAAAGGGTTTGGCTCAGTCTAACACAGAAACACACTTCTATTCTTCAAGTGCTCATCACTATCCATAAGAGGGGGAATCCAGAAGGTTCCAGAAGGTGGGGAAAATAATATCAAAGAACCTCTAGAATGAAAACTTAGCAGCCTGCTTGACCATAAGAATCAAGTTACATTTACAACTGTCCAAGAGACGATCTGTCCAGCCCAAGAGACAATCTTGGGCTGGAAGCCCAAGCTTTTGTGGGAATGAAAACAGCAACATCTTAAAAAGGAAAAGTGCTAAGTAACAGGAGACAACCCATAACTGCAGGGACCAGGGGCCAGCAAGGCCTGAATCTACCCAGTTCCCTCTTAGGTACCCTGGTTGGATGATCAGGATGATCTTGCAGAAGGAGGCTGTTGGAGCTTGCCAAACTCCCCTCCTTGTTTATTTCACTCTCAGCAATTCCTGGTTTGGACAACAAAGTGTCTCATCACCCTCCTCTTAAGAGAGGGTTACAGATAAGTAAGCACATTTCTCTGTATGTTCATAGTTTCTAAAAGTGAGGAATGTTTTCCCTTAAAATTTGTTGGAGGTCCTCAGAGCAGGAACCATTGAAAGAGCTCATTATTTTTAGCCTTTGGGACTCAGCTGATGGATTTTAAAGTGCTCCTTGAACGTCAGGAGCTAAGCGCGTCTGTTCAGCATCCTTCTCATCGCGCCAAGCTCATCGCTACCACTTTAACCACAGCTAACCCAGACCATGGCTAACAGGCCAACAGTGTTTCCCAGCCTCCAACTGCCCCCTCTAATTTAGCCTGAGTCTCTGTCTTTCTGCATCATTATGTGTGGACTACATCACCCCCACTTAGGCCCTTCAGTGGTCGCAGGACCTAGAGACTAAAGTCCATTCTCCTAGGATTGGCATCCAAGGTCCTGAATGATCTGTCCTCAAGTAGCAGCTTCCGGTCCCCTCCCCCATACCACTCCTAAACCTGACTAGTACAATTCCCAGGACAAACTAGTCATGCTCTGCTCACACCCTTCCCTCCACTCCAGATGTGCCCTCGTCATCTGGGCTGACCAGTCTGCCAGTACGGCCTTCTTCAACACTCCCACTTTGAAGCGCATGGATCCTGGGAGTATCACTCTTACCCACACTCACCAGCTGCTGGCATTGGTGACAGTCTGGGAGTGTCGCCTCATCAGTCAAGTCCTTCTGAACTGTCTTATATCACCCACTAGACCTAGCACATAACAGACATTAAATAAATATTTGTACAATTTTTTTTAAATAGCCTGAAAATCTTAGGGCGAGTTGATGAGCTGGGTTGGGAGAACGTTTGAGTTTCATAAGCAATGATAAAAATTTGAACCTACTCTTTTATAAAAGAAAAAGCAAACAGGATGAGCACTACACAGCCGGGCATCTCCACTCTGGCCGGCAGCACACGCTCCTGGAGGGATTGCAAGACAGAGATTGCAGGACCCTACCTCCAGAGATTCTGATCCAGTAGATATGGGGTAGGGCCCAAGAATTTGCATTTCTAACAAGTTCTCAGGTGTTGCTAATGCTGCAGGTCAGGTACCACACTTTGAGTAGCTCTGTGCAAGTTTCCGCGGCATTGGAAACCATGGGGAATAATCAATGAAACACTGTTGAGACCTTTACAGATGTGTCCTATCCTTTCCTGCCTTACAAATAGCACCCTTCCAGCCCCCTCCTTTGTATTTTTGTCTTCTTATTGCTTACAATTTGATGTAGATTTTAAGCATCCTGTAATTCATCAACTAATTCTCTCCTGGCTACATATTCCAAGTAATTAAAGTTCAGTAATAACTTATTCTTTCTGCTCCAGCACCTGCATTTCATTTGTTTATTTTCCCAGAGTCATAAATCTGAAGGGCTGTCAAAGTGCCATAATATTAGTGCAATAATCAAAGTTAATTAGTCCCTCTCAATAAACAACAACAAAGCCATTACAAAGATGCATTGAAGTCTCTCCCAGCAACCCAGTTTACAGATCGCATTGTAGTCGAAACAATTACTCTCTTAGAATTGTCGGTAAATAAGAGCAGTGTTCCTCAGTCATTTAAAAGAAGAAGACTGTGCTCTTCCTTCTTGCTGATTCATTAACTCCAGGAAGGCAAAGCAGATCTGACTCCCAAATCTGTGCACTCCCCAGCTGCCCAGCCCATGCACATCCCAGGCTTTAATAATAAAAGAGGGACAGGGATTGCCAGTCTCAATGCCAACTTTTAGTAACCTGATATCTTCAATAGCTTTAGATATATTATTTAGGGGATTTGAGAGATGTATTAGTTGGGTTCTGATGAGAAGTCAGCCAGTTTAACTTGGAGGGCAGAACCAGGACAGGGGGTAGAAGATGCTTGGAGGAAGATTCTGTCTTCAATATAAGGGAGAACTTTCTAATTAAGAGAGGTGCAGAAATAGGAGGGGCTCTCTGGGGAGGAAGTGGCTTACCTATCAGTGGAGGAGCTTACGCCAAAGCAGGGTGACACCTGATCAGGGGTGTTATAAAAGTGATCTGCACATTGGAGAAAGGTCTGACAAGGTGACCTAAGAGGTTGATGCAACCCCCAGAAAGGCCAGGGAATGGGCATTGAGAACATGGCAGTCAACCTTCTGCCCTCTAGGGATGGAAGGAGCCCACTCCTGCTCCTCAATTCAGCTTATCTCAATATTAACTGACACATTATTGGGAAGATGAAGAGAGGTGTGGCTATTTCCTAGTGCTTGATCATTAGGAAAAAAAAAAAAGGAACAGACTTTAGAGTTGATGCTGGAATGAGTTAAGACTTTGAGGCTATTTGGATAGAATAACATGTATTTGGCATGTTAGAAGAACATGAATTTCAGAAGGCTAGGGGCAGAATTGAATGTCTATGTACCTCCAAAATTCATATGTTAAAACCCTAATCCCCAACACAATGGTATTTAGAGATGGGACCTTTGGGAGGTGATTAAGTCATGAGAGTAGAGCCCTCATGAGGGGATTAGTGCCCCTATAAGAGACGTTAGATAGCTTGCTCATGCTCTCTTTCTCTCTCAGCTTTCCACCACATGAAGATACAGCAAGAAGATGGCTATCTATAAACCAGGAAGAGGAACCTCATCAAGAACCCAACCACACTAGCACCCTGATCTCAGACCTCCAGCTTCTAGAGCTGTGAGAAATAAATGTTTAAGACACTCAGTCTATGATATTTTTGTTATAGCAGCCCAGACTAAGAAAAAGAAGAAACATTCCTCCAATAAGATTAGTGTATTTGTCTATTTTAGGGATTTGTATTAGACAAGTCAGCCTCTCCTGCAGCTACCATTTACTGAATCTCTACTATGTGCCAGATTCTGTGCAAATAGGGTATATGTATTAGTTCACTTTGTTCTTACAATGATCCTGTAAGTCAATAAGCCAAGGTTCAAAGAGGCAGCCACATTTGTCCAGGGACACCCAGCGAGCAAGTGTTCAAACCAGGTTTCAATCTCAGGTCTGTATGACCCCAAAGCTGGAACCCCCTCTACCCCACTGGGCTGCCGCTGTGTAAATTAAGAATGAGCTGTCATTTATGCATTTGTCTAAAATAAACGTGAACCTACCGTAGTGCGTGCTGCCCCAATCTGAGAGCGGCTGCCTCAGTAGCAGCTGCGTCTCTATTTGTCCTTGCGTAGAAGGTTTTAGCAGCCCAAGGACTGTTTCTCTCTGTTTAATCTAACACTGGCTACATTTGAGACTTTCTAAATGCCCCATAATAAATATGAAAAACAGGCTCACGCATAATTTTTCCCCTCGTAAGTAACGAAGCCTAAATGCCGAGTAGCCAGAAGCCAGTCTCTCAGCCATTGGTTGAACACTATCTGAGGATGAAATCCGTCTCTTCAAACTACATCAAAATTGCTTAATAAGAACTCAGGGGACCCTGTATTAATGAAAGGATGCATCCACTTTGGATGATTGGGAGTGATGGTTCGGAGCTGGCCACCTATGCTTGACTTTCACTCTTTAAAATTCTGTGGTTAATCACAGTCCTCGTTATACAAAGGTTACAATGGTTATAAAGTTTGAAAGATTTGGTTCAGGACCATGAGCAGTGGCCAGTTAAAAAAAAAAAAGACACAGAGACAGTGATCAAAGAACAATGAATAATAATCAAGACTAAGTCAACGCCAAATTTTCAGAATGAGAAATGAAATGGGAAACTTAGAGGATATGTACTGAGCACAAGTTTTAGGTATTCTGGAGACAGAGAAAACTCAGAATATTTTAGCAACTGATTATGTCTATGAGGGGGATGAATAATGTATCATCTGATAAAGACTCTTTCCCAGGCCGGTGACAAGAAAGGTCAGACTGAAGAAGAACAGTAAATACGCCACATACCACTTGAAAAGAACTTTCTTTGGCCAGCTTCATCCACTCCAGCAGATTACAGAAAGCCACGGAGGGTGTTCTCTTTCTGAGAGAACCACAGGTATACTCATATTATTTACCCAGAAATGTTCATAAAAACACAGCAAATCTCTATGAATACAGTATCCTGCTACATCCTTGAAAAAGATAGGCCAATCTTCTGGTACCACACACACCAGAATTTTGGACTAGGCAGCAAGATGGCTTCGGGAAATACGGCCTCAAATCCTGGATCCACCACATGTCTCCCGCATGTGTGAGCGTGGGCAAGACTTTTCTCCTCTCCCAGCCTCCCATGCTTCGCCTGCACAGTGCCTAGTACAAAGGCAAACATGAATACCAACCCCACCTGCAGGTGACAATGATAATGTGGTATTTCGTAAATAAATGTCCCAAAGAAGAACTTCAGAACTTTACCTTTACTTTTTTTATTTTTTTTGGTGGATGTGCGCTTATTGATTTAAGCGCTTTATATAGTTCTTGCTGTTTCACAGACTTGTTTATATCATACTTTATTTATTGAAAATCCAATACCACACAGAAAAACAATTTTTAAAGCAAAGAAATGAGGAAGAAATCTTGCAGCTGATTTAGGATGAACTCTTCTCAATAATCTATAACTATTAATAATATTAATAGTTTTTATATTTTTATTTAGCTAAAGATCATTCAAAACAATGGGGATGTGCCCTATAACTTGCCAGGCACTGAATAATGATCATCTTTTCCGAGCCAAGTCGCCAGCTTAGACGGCACAAGACTTGTGTGTTATCCACCCTGCATCCTGTACACCTTCCCCAACATGCACACACTCATCACATAGAAGAAGGCGTCACACCTAGGGCCTTCCATCTGCAAAGGCAAATTATGGGATGTAAGCTTTTAGTATCAAAGGAGATTGGGGGAATTTCCCATAAGCAGCAAAGCTATACCAGCACATAAAGACGTTGAGTGGATTTGAGGGAGACTAAAAGTAGCTGGATTTCTGCAGAAGTCCTTAAAAGTGTAAACAATTTATTACTTAGCATCCTGGCCCATCGCTCCTTAATATCATGTCACAAAAACACAGGGTGTCAGTATCTATTAAAAGCACAGGAGGCCAGGTGCAGTAGTTCACACCTGTAATCCCAGCACTTTGGGAGACCGAGGTGGGAGAATCACTTGAGGACAGGAGTTTGAGACCAGCCTGGGCAATATAGCGAGATCCTGTATCTACCAAAAATTTTTAAAATGAGCCAGGCATGGTGGTGAAAGCCTGTAGTCCCAGTTACTCAGGAAATTGAAGCAAGAGGATCACTTGAGCCCAGGAGCTCAAGGCTGCAGTGAGGTATGATCATGCCTCTGCAGTCCAGCCTGGGTGACAGAGTGAGGCCCTGTCTCTCTCTCTCTCCCTTTCTCTTTCTCTTTCTGTCTGTCTCTCTCTCTCTTTCTCTCAATATCAATAAGTAAACAAAATAAAAGTACAGCAAAGTGCGGAGCCCATGTGCCTAATACAATGGTTGGTACCAAGTGCTCCGTATCTGAAGATAGTGTTAAAGTCACTATTTCCGATGCTCATCAATAAGGCTACAGTGACACAACGCTGTCAGGGCTTTCCTCATGCCTTTACTCCATGAGATAAATAGACCCAGTATTAACTCTATTGAAAACTGGAATCATTACAGCACTTCAGCAGCAAACTGTGTGGCAACAATCAACCAAGCATGCGCTCTCTCCCCAAAACATGCATATTCAATTACCTCTGGCTAATAAATCTTTTATTTTTACCGCTTATCTCCCTGGTTTCTCAATAACCATTTTGATATAAACCGTTGCTTGCTGTTCCTGATGACTAATCCCTTAATCATCTTTCCTAAATACATGCAAAGTGTATTTCTTTATAAATACAAAAGAAAAAGCAATCACATAAATAATTAAGATGGCTTTTGAAATGACAGTTGAGTGCTAATATGAGCTACACGGGAAAATACTAATCAACAAACTAAATACACATCTATTAAAATGTAGGAGTCCAGGCATATGAAAACAGAAAAAGAATTCATTGCAACTCCATTTGAATCACACCGATAAACATCCTCCCTAGAGCTCCTCTCCAGCCACTTAGAGAGGTTAAGAAAAGATCACTTTGCACTTTCACGTATAAATAAGAAATTATTATTGTTGTTGTTATTAATAGCAGCAGCTAACATTGAATTGAGCACTTAATCTAATCCCATAATGTGTTAATACTTTGCACACAGTCAATGCATTTAATACAATCACCTACATCTTGACGTAGATATTATTATCTGCATTTTAAAGATGAAGAAACTGAGGTTTAGAGAAGAAACTTGTTCAAGGTCATAGGACGTATCTGATTCTAATCTTTGCCCTTGGTTATTAGCCAGGGATAATTTGTACCCCCAGGAGACATCAAGTAATGTGAGGAGACATGTTTGGTTGTCACAACAGGGGTAGGGGGTCAAGAGTAGGGGAAAGGGAGGGATTATTTTATATACTTCAGTCCTTAGTGAGTTCAATGTCAAAACAGCTCTAGGGCACTAAGGAGACCCAGCTTCTGAACTGAGGCCAATGCACCAAAAAGATGCCACCCCTTGAGGCACCCTGAAAACCTGCCTTCTTTGGACCTATTGGGAATCTTGGTTAAATGCCCATGAAAAATCAAGAGTAGCTGAGCTGGATCCCTGTTGCATCCTCTCGGCTGATGGCATGTCATCCTAACTGATCTCTAGGAAAACACGAAGTCTGGCCAAGTTAAGAGACAAGTGAGGAAAGTGTAGGCTTGAAGTCTTTCATGAGAACCAAACCTTATCACCAAACCAAACGTATCTGAGTCACTCTTCCTGTATGACAGGGAAACAGTTTCAAGACCCGACCTAGGGAATCAGGGGTGGGTTAAATAACAACTCCAAGAGACAGCCATCTGCCTCACACATTGGCTGTCTCAACCCCCAGTAGATGCCAGAGTTTCACAACACTCTTTGAGCTCCATACTTCACTAATGGTCACCCCCTTGCCCCCCGACAACACGAGCTCTTCTGCGCTTCTTCTTTCATTCCTGACATGATAAATAGACTTAGTGCAGGCCTGGAACATGAGACATGTTGGCCACTCATAACAACTCCCCCCGCCTCAATCTGCCATGGCTGCTACTGCCAGCAACTGGTAGGGAGGTGGGTAGGTGAGCTCAGGTCCACTCACGCCTGCTCTACTCAACCTCCTTCCTCCACAGGATCCAAGTTTCAGATCTCGAGTTTTAGGGACATAAATTTAGAAACTAAAATTTAGAGATCCCAAAGGGTGAGAGGAAGGAAGAACTGGGAGCCTCGCTTAGGTCTCTCCAGAGCTCCCCCTTGGGACACTGAGGTCTTGCTGTGCCTTGATACTCAAGCAGCTATTTTTGTTTGCATGCAGTGCCCTTGGATGTCCTCAGATCTCAGGACAGGGAGTGGGACATGCCAGACCTCCACGAAAACCCCACTCCAATGAATACTGAGTGAAGGAAAGGATAGATCATGGCACTTCAGGGTTCAGACACACCTGTCAGTATTCCAGACTCATAGAACTCACATGGCATCCTAATAAGGACACGCTGCTGCTATGGAAAAGAGAATCCCCTCCATCGTGAAAACATGAAAAGGTAAACTACCTAGTCAGCCAGCCACACACTGGCTCCTTGGGATACGCAGGAGAGAATTGGGCCTTGTCTTAGCAGTAAGGGGTACCAGTCTGCAATCCACATAAGGATGTGGATGAGGCAGACCACATCTGTGGACTGTGTAACAACACAGGCATGAGCCCCATATCCCCATTTTCTTTTCTTTTTTTTTTTTTTTTATTGAGACAGAGTCTCACTCTGGTTGCCCTGGCTAGAGTGTGAGTGCCATGGCATTAGCCTAGCTCACAGCAACCTCAAACTCCTGGGCTCAAGCGATCCTACTGCCTCAGCCTCCCGAGTAGCTGGGACTACAGGCATGCGCCACCATGCTCGGCTAATATTTTCTATATATTTTTAGTTGTCCAATTAATTTCTTTCTATTTTTAGTAGAGACGGGGTCTCGCTCTTGCTCAGGTTGGTCTCGAACTCCTGAGCTCAAACAATCCGCCCGCCTCGGCCTCCCAGAGAGCTAGGATTACAGGCGTGAGCCACCGCACCCGGCCTCTCATTTTCTTTATTTAAATATTATTGGAGGCTAGGTGGGCCACCCCCTCCTCCTTCATTTTTTCTTTCTATTTTTTCAAAAAGAGATGCGGTCTCACTGTATTGCCCAGGCTGGAGTGCAGTGGCTATTCACAGGCACAATCAAAGTTCACTGCAGTCTCAAACTCATGGGCTCAAGCAATCCTCCCGGCCCGGCCTCCTAAGTAGCTGGGACTACAGGCTCATGTAATCACACTGGGGTCCTCCTTCCTTTTTCAATTATGTTAAATGGATTGGTCTTTTAAGAGGATGGTTTACTTCTGTGCTGTCCATGTTATATCCTATTTTAATTGTTATCCTTTTTTCTCTTATTTCTAACTTTGGAGCATCTAAAACATCTCAGTAGGAAGGCATTTCCCCATGAAATAATTAATAGTAGTAGTAATTACATATAAGTTCTTAATAATTTCTATATGGAATGTGTTTTTACTTAAGTTATATTTTATTAAATAGCTGGATTTCCCTAAAAGCAATTTAAGAGCTCAACAAAGGATATATTGAATGTAAAGGGATGATAGGGTAGATCAGAGTTGCTTCCTCTAAGAAATATGACCAACCCTGAAATTAATCACTCAAACAGCACCTAGAGATTTAGAAAGCAAAACCTGAAAGGTACAAAAGCTTATGATGCTGAATGTGGTAGAAAAGCCAGGCCCTGGGGTGCTGCAAAGAGACCTCGGGTTTGGAAACCCAATGGACTGAGCAAGGAGCACAGTGGCTGTACGTCTTTGGGCGAGTTTCTTGGCTCTTCTGTAAAATGGGAAAAACCAGACTTTTACATCCCCCTGAGCAAGGGATATAAAGTGCCCAGCTCAAGGCACAGCATAAGACAAGGATTTTGGTAGAAGGGGGTTGGGGGATGGTAGCTGTCCCATTGTGGATATGAGAAGAGCATTCCGCTGGCTAAGAGGCAGATGTGAATGTTCTGGAACATGGCAATCCAAGACTATGCAGTGAAGGCAGCAAGAGAAAGACCAGGCAGGGAAGAACAAGTTGGCTAAGGAGGGATGAACCGAAGCCGAGAAGGCCCGCAGAGCCTTGGCACGTGAGAGCCGACGCTGGGCCAAACAGCCCAAAGCCTTCTGAATGAGCTTTTGCTGCAACAAAAAACTTTGGATCATTGCGAGAACCTCCTGTGAGGTGCCAATATGCTGCAGTACCTTCCCAGCCTGGATACTGATAGGATCCATCCCAGATGAAGTATGAACACACTTGAGCTGGCTAGCAGCTTGAAAAACTGGAGTCAATCAAGCTGACCTTGAGAAACACAAGGAGACGGTATTTAATGATATGCCAGATGAAATCCCTACACAGAGATGTGAGCTAAGGAAGGACCTGAAGGAAAACTGACCAACAATGTCAAGGCTGAGGAAGTGGGGGGTAGCTGAGGGCCAAGCCCAACGATGTAGGCCACCAAAGGAAGGTCTTAGGACTTCGCACACTCTCTGCATTATTAATAGTGCAATGATGCAAGATGCTAATGATGGCTTCTGGTGCTACATTTGAGTTTCCAAAATCATAATCTGGGGGAAATGAAGAGCACAGTATAATAGCATAAACAGAGAACAAGTGAACAGACGAGATATGATGAATGGGTTGAGTTTCTTCAGCCTACAGCCTATAAAATCTAATTTGAACATTTGAAATGGCATATTGAGTATTAGTTTTGTTTCCATTCCTGTTTCCTTTTCCCATGTCTCTGACAGTGAATGTTTTTGGATAATTCTTTCTCTGGGATTGCTGGTCTACCTCAAGGTCCTTTATGGTAGAGTAGAACTACACAATGATAAATTCTATCATGTGAAACTGACTCACAAGGACCCAATTGTGGGCTCAAAATGCAAGAGAGAGAGACTGAATGGTGGGTCTTTGAGATCATTCCATCCAGTCTTCTTCATTAGAGATGAGGAAACTGAGGCACCAAATAGAATGAGAGACATGCCCAACGTCCTACCAATTAGAGCAGATCCAGGAATTTCTGTCTCTGTGCAGCAAACAACAGTTAAAATAGAATGAAAGCAGATGAATCTATTTTCATACGTAGTGTATTCTAAGAAAAGAAGAGGATAAATTTAAAGATGCAAAAACAATTGTGTTTTAGCATTATCTTCCAAAACAGATTTAAACATTAATATCATTGTACAATATGGTTACTACAATATCACTAGGGCCACTGGGATTGTATGTTTCTAGTTTAAAATAGAACATTAAATGGGCAAAGTTTTACCAGTTTAACACTCCCAGCTGCGACACAACAGTTGTCTGTCTACATTGTCGGTCGAATGGAAATTGAAGTAACATGACTGCACAGCAATTGGGAAACTGGCACCAAAATTTTAAATGCATATGCCCCTTGAATCAAGCAGTCATGGTTTTTGGAAGTTTACACTGATGTCTATGTTTCTTTGGTTAAATCTGTCTTCCACAATAGGCTGAAAGCTCCAGAAACACGGAGGCGATGGCTGTTGGTCCTAACAGTGGACCCCAGCACCCATAACAGTCATGCACTTCATAAGTAAGTGAATGAATGACAAGCGAATGAATGAATGCAGTCTATACTTCACGCTGAAGCCAAATGAGCGTGTTAAAAAAGCAATCGGCTCACATCACTCTCTAGCTCACACCCTCTCACATCTTCCTGGAGACCCTACCAGACGCCCTGCCACCCCTACTGGCACCTCTCCTACTTCTTCCCATTCCATTTGGCTCCAGCCACACCAGCTTCCCTGATGACCCTTGAATTCTCCAGGTCTGTTCCTACCACTGTGCCTTTGCACATGCCGTTCCTACTGCTAAGAAAGTATCTTCCCTGACATTTGCATGGCTTACTTCTTTACTTCATTCAGGTCTCAGATCAAATGTCACCCATCTGGAAGAGCTCTGGCTGTCACTCCCCCTCTCTTCTGCTTGACTGTATTTATAGCAGTCTGACCTTATGTTAAACATTAAACTTGAATACCCCTTTATGGTCTATTTTTCCTACCTAGAAGGTAAGCGCATAAGGGCAAGGATTTTTTTTTGTTTGATGCTACACCCTGAATCCCAAGAGTACTACAAGCCTTCAGTAAATGTTTATGCAGAGACTTACTAACACCAACATCTACCCACAGAGAGAAGAGCAAAAAACCAGAGATAGGATTAAAGCCTATTCCCTTCTAATCTTAAAAACCGTGAGATAACAACCTCCCAGTTGCATTCATGGGTGTTAACCACATTTTATTTTCCTTAATAAATGAGTTCAGTGAGTAAACATTTCCAAACCACTGACTAATAAAGTAGACGGCATTGACAATGAACTATAAACAAATGCATGGATAATAATGGGCCTGCTCATCCTTTCATTCATAAAATAAACAAAGTGATGATGACTTTATAAATAAAGACATTATTCCAAAAGCAATAAACCGTACACACTGCACTAAAATCTCCATGTGTTTGGCCCATCGTGTCTATTTGACAATTAAAAACGAAAATAGTCAAGTGCTTACCCATTCTTCTAAAATGCGTGACACTGCTTCATTGGCCCTTGTCATATTCCTACAGGCCAGGATCACGTGTGCACCATGGAGGGCAAAAGACTTGGCGGTTTCAAACCCTGTGGTTTAAAGGAAAGTCAACATTAGAAAACACAACATCCACACATTGAGTCATGTTCAGTGGCCTCTGCTGAGTGCCACTTGCATTACGCTGGTAGTTCTCAACTGGGGACAATTTTGCCCCCAGGGGGCAGGTACAAATGTCTGGAGACATTTTTTCAGTGGCTACAACTGTGGGGAAGAGTGCTGGCCAGGCACAGTGGCTCATGTCTATAATATAGCACGCTGGGAGACCAAAGTGGGAGGATCTCTTGAGGTCAGGAGTTCGAGACAAACCTGAGCAAGAGCGAGATCCCATCTCTACTAAAAATAGAAAAAATTAGCTGGGCACAGTGGCGCATGCCTGTAGTCCCAGCTACTCGGGAGGCTGAGGCAGGAAGATCACTTGAGCCCAGGAGTTTGAGGTTGTTGTGAGCTAGGCTGACGCCATGGCATTCTGGCCCAGGCACCAGAGCAAGACTCTGTCTCAAAAAGAATTAAAAAATTAAAAAAAAAAAAAAAGAGTGCTACTGGCATCTAGTGGGTAAAGCCCAGGTATGCTACAAAACATCACAGCCCCCCATAACAAAGAATCAACTGGCCCAGACTGTCAACAGTGTGAGGGTGAGAAAACTTGCCCTATGGGCACAGTGACTTCAAAGTAGAAGGCCAAGCCATCAAAGAGTTCACAGCATGGCCAGCAACAGTGACCAGATCCTTTACCAAAAGTTAAAGGCATCATGCTCTGCTCTGTGACAGGTGTTTCCAGCACCTCCGTTCCCACCAAAGGTAGCCTAGGTTTCTTAGACCCACCCTCCTACTGAGAACAATTAGAAAACTTGGACAAAATAAGACACGCTTGCTTACACATATATACACACACAGACACACATCTGTCTGAAGGCATCAGAAGGACACAATGACTGAGAAATTTCACGGCCAAGATCTGAAAAAGTTGAAAGGCCAGCATTTGGCAGCTTTTTTTTTTCCCTCAAGGCATATTCTAGTTCCAAAAGCAGTAGTTGAGAGCCTGACAAGAGGCTGAGCTTCTGGCAGTCTCACAGCATCAAAAAGACACAAACTTGAGTGCAGGGCCCTGGTAAATAAACCAAACTTTTGGTTGGGGTCTTAAAAGGATGCTCAGGAGGCTGAGGCAGGAGGATCACTTGAGCCCAGGAGTTGGAGGTTGCAGTGAGCTATGATGGTGCCACTGCACTCTAGCCTGGGAGTGACAGAGACTCTGTCTCAAAAAAGAAAAAGAAAAAGAAAAAGAAATGAAGGAAATCCTGCCATTTGTGACAACATGGATGAACCTGGAGATGCTATGCTAAAATAACCCAGACACAGAAAGACAATACTACGTGATACCTTTTATACAAGGAATCTAAAATAGTCGAACTCACAAAAGCCAGAGAGTAGAATGGTGGTTGGCAAGCGCTGGGGGAGGAGGAAAGGAGGCAGTAATCAAAGGGTACCAAGTTTCAGGTGTGCAAGATGGAAAAGCCCTAGAGATCTACATTCAGCACAGTGCCCACATTGTATTGTCCACTTAAACGTTTACGAACAGCGTAGATTTTATGTTGTGTTCTTGTCTCACACACACACAAACACACATACAGACACACACAATAATAATACAGAGGGCAAAAGGAAACTTTTGAAGGTCACAAATATGTTTATCTCATAAATTGTGAAGAGGGCCTCACAGGTATATACACTTATCTTCAAACTCATCGAGTTGTACACAGTAAATACATATGGCTTTTTCTATGTCAATCGGACCTCAATAAAGTGATTTTTCAAAATTAAAGATAAAGAAAAGGACAGAGATCCTACAAATCCTAAGAAGATCTTAAGATCTGGCAAACAACTTTATACCAGTAAATTTAAAATATAGGTGAAAAAGACAAATGCCTAGAAAAATACTATAATACTAAAAAATTGTCACAAGAAGAAATTGAAAAACTAAAAAGTTCCCTATATTTAAGGAAAATGAATCCATAATTTAAAATCATCTCAAAAAGAAGATTTAGAAGGAAAAGGGAGAGGAGGGAAAGGAGGAAGGGGAGGGGAAAGAGAGAGGAGCCAGTCCAATTCTAGAGGCTGAACCCCAAATCATTGCTCTAAGCTGGAAAACACCACATATTGCAAGATGTGGCAGAAGACCACAGAGTACACAGTGCGACAACAAAGTGATCAATTCTACTTGGGAAGGCAGCAATGTAATTCCGCCAAATCCATGTCAAATGACCACAAATTAATGTTTCCAAGATAATGTTAATACGTATGGAAAACCAGAGTATCATTATCTTACTGAGATCACAATGTCAGAGAGCCCAGTAAAGTTCATTCATTCATATCACTTCCACAGATCTAATCTTCATGGAGAACAGTCTATTTATGTAACCTAATTCTCAAGGAACGTCGGCATAGCACAGAGAAAAATTCGAACTCAGGAGCTGAACACACTTGTGTTGATACCGGCTTTAACCACGTACCAGCTGTGGGACCTCAGGCTGCAACTCTAACCCATCAGAAACTCAGTTATCTTTCCTGTAAAATAAGGAATAAATGATAAACATGTACTAAGAGCCTAACATAACCATAGTAGGTGGGCAACAGATGTTAGTTGCCTGTTGTTTCCAAAATCCTGGTGTCCTAATCCTATGCTTCTTACATGATTTGTATGACCTATCGAATACAATACCGTCACTATGACTAAAAAATTAAAACTCTCTTGGCCAGCTGTGGTGGGTCACATCTGTAATCCCAAGACTTTGGGAGGCTGAGACGGGAGAACTGCTGGAGGCCAAGAGTTCAAGACCAGCCTAGGCAACATAGCAAGACCCCATCTCTACAAAAAAAAAAAATTAAAAATTAGCGGGGCATGGAGATGCATGTCTACAGTCCCAAAAGCTAGGGGGACTGAGATGGGAAAATTGCTTGAGTCCATGAGTTTGAGGTTGAATTGATCTGTAATTGTGCCACTGCACTCAAGCCTGGGAGACAGAGAAAGACCCTGTCTCTTAAAAAAAGAAAAAATTAAAGCTCTCTCCTAGATCTGTTCCCAACAGCTACCCAAGAGCTAAATGACTTTAATATCAACTTGAATGCAAAGAAATCAGCTAAAGGCTACTCCCTTCCATTTGCCCAAATACTGGCTCTGGAGCACAACTGAACTTCAATATTGAGACAATCTGAAGTTATTTTTTGAGATTTTACCAAATTCTTTATTTCAAAATATCCACTTATGACCTAAGGATGACTTCTGATACTTAGATGCTAAAACAATGCACAAGAGATTTCAAATCTGAAATATTTAACACCTCAATCTTTGCCTCCTCTTTGGTGCGTGTGGTAAAAGGCATGAAGCCCCATCTCCAAGCTATGAGGCAAGAAGACGATAATCTGAAATTTACTCATTTTTACCCGTGATGCCAATGTTACCCCTTATGCCCAGTGAGCCAAAGGCACCTAGATCACTTTGGAGAAGAGAGAAGTAAAACACCAGGTTTTGGAGCCCAGCTGTTCCAACACCAGCTGGGGGCAGGCACGGGACGAAATCTTGCTGACTGATGTACCGCGTCAGTCAGCCTAATGAAACGCTGACGGCCACATGGAGGAAACATGAAGCAGCCACACGCCACCTCACTTGGAAGCCTTCTGCACCAGAAGACCTAGGAGAAGATGGTGACTCCGGGTCGGTGCAACGCTCAGAAATATTTTTCCTCATATTCTCATCAGAGGGTATTAAAAGAAAAAATGACATAGGAGACTGGGAAAGATGGTACACACAATTCTTAGTCATTAGTTAGCAATCATATTTTTAAAGAATTGAGAGAGCACCGATAGAATGCAAGGCCAGGCAGACCCTAGAGCTTTATTTATCCAACTTCCCAGGGTAACAGTAAACTCCTTGAGCCTTCTGCCCTTTTCATCTCTGTATTTCACAGAACTAGCACCCTATAGTATTCAGTAACTACCTGCCAACGGAATGAATGGTTCGTGCGGACTGCTAAGAGGCCACAATTCTGGACTATTTTAAAACAAACCAAGTTGTTTCAAACTGCAATGCAAATGGCCTTCTAACTTCCTTTTTAATGACGAGTAAATATTAAAACCCTGCAAAGATACCGCTTCCCGCAGTTTTGAATGACATTGCCAAGAAATCTGTGGGGAAAAAAGCACATCCTTTTTCTATCAGGTTTTATTTTCCCAAACAAACCTGTTAAAGTCACGCAATCTCACTTGACAAAACAACCTACGGCAAAGGACTTTTTATTACCAAAAGGGGCATATCTGATACAATGGCAGCAACAGGCTGGAGGCACAGGCTTGAGCTCTTCTCTTCTTTAGAGAATTCCTGACTGTGTTCATGTGTAAGCCATCTGTCGCTGTGTCCTGTGAAATTATACTCTGGGTCTTAAGTCTTCCTTTATCTAAACAACGAATTACACGTTGCTAGTCTACTTTCAAAAGCTACACTAGACAACTCCATTTTCTTATTCTTTGCAATTGCCTTTGGAGCAAAAACGAAGCACGGCTATTTCAAAAAAGATGATGGTTTAACAGAAAGGGCAATAACACTTTTATAGTAAACCATATCTCTGGAGTGTAGCATTTTATAAAAAAAAAAAAAGAGTTTAATAATGCTACCTATTGCTAAAGTCCTGGATAAAGCCCATGAGAATAGCATCCCTCACTCTCGTAATACTGCAGCTGATGGCCAGTTTAATTAGCTAAATGTAGTAGTGCTAAGCCAATTCTGCACAGTGCCAAAGTTTATGCAAAATAATGAAGGCAATGGTTTACTAAATTTAATAACCTGATTCATCTTATAAAAAATTAACTTTATGACAATGTTTAAATTGAACCAGCTTAACTGCATGGAGATAGCAAGAGTGTGTTCAGAAGAATATTTAAAGCTAATAATATAAAGAAAATAAAGGAACATATTTTAAAACAATGGGCAGCATCAGTTTTTCTACTACTTGTTACATCTAATTTGATCAGAAGAATTCAGTGGCCATGGGGGTTTAACATCTTACTGTTTTTAAGCTTTCGGTACAAACATTCAAGTACTATAAAATGGAAAATGTACCCCTCCAAAATTAAATACCTGCTTATCTTACCATAGTTCTCATTCGCTAGATTAGAGGTTACAAACTGGTGATCACAGGTAAGTCAAGTCCACTGACCTGTTTTCTTTGGGCCACACTTTGTCTTCCTTCCTTCCTTCTTCCATCCCTCCTTCCTCCCTCCCTACCTCCCTCCCTACCTCCCTCTCTTTTCCCTGCCTCCTTTTATTCCTCCCTTTCTCTCACCTGTCCTCTTTTCCTGTTTTTTTTTTTTAACATTACGCCATAAGATCTTCCTTCCTTCCTTCCTAACCCAAATTAATTGCCAGCATTAAAAAGTTGGGGAGATCACATAATGCAAAGCTAGACATCCAACTTCTCTGAAAGAGCTTACAATCAGAGCATACTGGGCCCCCAATCCCACTTGGTGACAGTCAGGTAAGCTGAGGAGCCGCTGCCAGCTGGAGATGGGGTTTGGGCTCTCTGGGTGACTGTGGTCACCACCCTTGCTACTGGCATTACCTGCTAGGCCACTGCAGGCACCTGATGCTCAGGTACGCACTACCTGGGGAAGACGACTCAAGCCTTACCACAAAACAGCCTCAATCTGAACAGTCACATCAAAATCACCAAATCTCAAAGACTGTTTCCTACTGACCTAGTTGAGATCTTATTTAAACCATGTCAAATCCTACTCTGTCAAGCGTGAGAAGATCGGGATGCTACCTACATCCTGGAAACCCTGGCAGCGGCACCCGGAGCTGCACAGAGAGACAGGCGAGAGGGTAATGACTCAGGGATCTGCAGGATTCGGATGTGTGGTGCGAGCTCCTCTGCATTTCCCAAATGGCGCTGAGTGGCAGCAAGAACTCTGGGCCAAGCCCTACAGTGGAACCAAAGGAGATAAGGATAAACCAGACAAGCAAAAAGGCAGGATTCATGGCAAAAAAACGATCAAGGCCTGGTGAGCAGCTTCACGTGAATAAAGCACAGGGACTGCAGCAGAGATGAAACCCACACGCCAAGCTAAAATCCGGGGACTCCTCTGCAGGTGGTGGGCGCCTGTGAAAGAGTGGGGGCAGGGAGTAACACTGTAAGTCATTATTATTATTTTATCCACTTAAGGCACTTCCAGTGCTCATGTAGACACCAGACTGGCTAAAGAGATTGCAGCCTTGTGACCAGCCAGGAGGGGACGAGATGTCCTCTTGTGCTGAGCAGTGAACGGTATAAATTAGAAAACCACTTAGTAAGCAAAAACCTTACAAAGCTGGTGTTTGCCTAAGTCTGGTGACCCATGGGCCACTGGTGAGCTTGGTCATTTGTTCACCCAGACAGGGAACACAATGGGAGGAATGGTTTGTGCGGTGGTGGAAGGGGATGAGAAGGTGGCCACACCCCATGAGACACACTGCTAGGCTGGACAAGTGGGGATAGAGTTGCCCACAGATTCCTCAGGGACCAAAAACATTAGGGTGGAAACCCAGTCCCGGCAAATACTGATAAACCTCCCAAGGACGTAGGAGCTAAGAACAAGGCAGTTTCTTTCCCTGATGCCAGGAAGGTTCCTTCTGGTTTGAGTTTTTTAATTTTCTCCATGTTGTGGATGTACTTGGGCAGTGTCCCCATTTACTGTAAATTATGGTTTTAATTATCATTTTTATTAAGATGCCCAAAGGAGTTGGGCTTACAATACCCATAATTTCTAATGGGTTGTTATTATTAATTTATAATTGTGAAACACTGGAGACAAATGTTACTTGTAACTGTGCACAATTAAAAGGCCACAGAGATGGTGATTTCCACCCCTCCCCACGCACACACCCAGAACACACCACTAAAGCAATCTTTAGGAACCAATCAACAAGTTGCAGAATCTTCCAAGCACAGTCCTCTCTTTCCCTGGAGATCTGCTGGCATGTTTAGACGAGAAGATAAAACCTAATGTCTTTCACCTTGAGTTAGATTTTGGGACAACTCAAATTTAGGGACAGTTTTTGTGTTAACAAACTACTGGCTTTATGGATGGATGTAAGTTACTCCTACACCCTCCTATAAGTACAAAGACCACACTTTCCAAACTGATCTGATTAATGTAAATGAAATTACAATGACATGACATTGACCATGATATTGAAATTCAACTCTCCCAGGGCATTTTCAGATGAAGTCCTAGGACGTACAATCACCACGACTATAAGGTCAGTGCCACATCTGCAATGACCAGATAATCCATACTGCCGTTTCTGTAGTTACTTTAATTACCTAAATGATCACATTTACTTTCCTCACCACTTCAGTTATGTAGTTTTCAATTCCAAAGTGTTAGAGATGGATCTCGCCAAACACCATCCACAGCTGCCAACTCTTAAGAAATTATGAAACCACACAGGTCTCTCCAGAGGAAAATAAGTCATGACCAGCCCTGCTTTTTAAATGTATGTGTTGTATATAGCAAGCAACGAGTACCTCAGTGAGCTTCCTAAATATCCCTTATAACATTAATACATCTCAAATACATTTACCAAAAAAAAAAGCTACCAATTGAAGAGATGAGAATACAGAAGTAGGAAATGAGTCGGTTCCCATGAAATATCTTTTTAAAATACAGCAGGCTGCATCTAGGTGCTTTGGGCAGAACAAGGCTGAGGCTGTAATGTTTTGCAAAGCTATACAATAAATCCCAAATGACTGCGTAAGATCTCACAAGAGGCATGACTGACCCCCGGGCTGGCTACTAGTGCTGCTGCTACAGTGCTTGGTGAGTAAGTTCTCATCTGACCTTCCGGTGACAGTCCTGGTTAGGAATCACAGTGAGAAAACTGCCTAAAGATTACAATTAACCCAGTCCTAGGCAGGCCCAATGAACACAGATTCTGTAAGGGCAACTAAATTGAGCAGGGTATTAGCGTTGGAAAAGGTGTGAAGGAACCAAGCAACCGCATGTATTAATGGGGGAGGAGGGCATATAAAATGGCTCAACATCTTTGGGGGCATTTGGGCCATATCTATCAAATTTGAAATGGACATGCCCTTGGACCCAGCTATTCCAGAATCAGAAATTTATCCTATAAATAGACTCACCCACTTGGGAAAAATGTGGGAAGAATATCCAATACAGCATCATTTATAACAGACCACAGCCGACCTAAATGTCCATCAGCTAGGTTAAATAAATTACACAGCAAGCATAGAACAAAATACTGTGCTGTACTTAAAATGAATGAGGCGAAATGATATGGATAAAAAGAAACATCTCCACGTTATGGTATTAAGAAAAAAAAAGTCAAAGTACGGAAGAGCATGCATGGGAAACCCAATGTCGGGGAGCCACATGGTTGAGCAGGCACTGACATTGATTATTTCGGGACAAAGGCGAGGAACATTCATTGTGCCTTTTATAACATCTGTGCTATTTCAATTTTTAGCACATGCATGTATGTTTGTTACAGTAAGAAAGTAAAAATAACAAACTGAATGATATCTAATTGGCAATTTATAGGCCTTTATGAATTTTAATAAAGAGCAATCAAGGCAAGTGAGAAAAAAAGGAGGAACCTGTTACTCTTCCAAACAAAGTATTTTCTGAGCGCCCTGACTTGCAGAGAAGACTGTCGAAACATCCAGGTGGGCAGGAGGACTTGGGAGTGTTAATGTACACTGAGCACCACAAGTGCTCAACAAAATGCATCAATTCTAAGGTGTTCTTCACAGAAACCCTAGGAAGTGTTGCTGTCATCATTTCATATTAGAGAAAACCAATGATCACGAGGTTAAGGGACTCACAAGATGAGAGGGCATAAACGGGGCAGGACCCTAATGGGAAGTATGGCCTGAGCTCAAGCAGGTGTACCCACCCCATCACCTGGTCCCCAAACTACCACTATCGCCATGTCGCCAGAGGTTTGTGACATTGTGATTCAGCATGAAATACACATTGGGTCTTCACCCAGGTTCCTGGCACAGAGCTCCTAAAACCCTTGAAATATGCAGAGCCATAGGGATGACAGCAGCGTCTTTTGTTATTCATAATAAAGCCCTTTCAATTATGCCAGAGTTTATGCTAATGAGGTGACTATTGAAGGATGGGGGTGGTTGCCAGAGGAACCAGCCATGTGATTAGAGGGTTGGAACTTTCAGTTTCATCAGCACCTCCCCACCCCAACCTGGGGGAAAGGGGAGGTGGTGGGGGGAGGCTGGAGGTTGACTTAATCACCAATGGCCCATGATTTAACCACTCTTGCCTACCTAACAGCCTTCATAAGAACCCTGAAGGATGGGCTTTGGAGATGTTGCTGAACACACAGAGGTACCTGGAGGGTGGTGTGTCCAGAGAGGACACAAGGGGTACCTTGCCCTGTGCACCTCTTCATTTGGCTGTTCATCTCCATTCTCTGTAATATCCTTTATAATAAATCAGTAAACATAAGTAAACATTTCCCTCAGTTTTGTGAGCCATTATAGCAAATCATCAAACCTGAGAAAAGCGTTGTGGGAACCCCTCATTTGCAGCCAGTTGGTCAGAAGTGTAGATGGCAGCCTGGGACTTGTGATGTGTCTAAAGTGTCTAAAGTAGGCGACATCTTGTGAAACTGAGCCCTTAACCTGTGGGGTCTGTGCTAACCCTGGGTAATTAGTGTCACAACTGAGTTGTACGATACCAGTTGGCATCTGGTGAGTTGGAGAATTACTTACTATGAGGGAAAACCCCACACATTGGTGTCAGAAACGTTCTATTTGAAAGCGCGGAAGAAGGATTTTTCCTTCCTGTAGGGTTATAGGCACAAACTGGAAGGAGCCCCTTGAGGGCAGCAAAAACCAGCCTAGAACACTCTTACCAGCCTCTAGCCCAACAGAGCCTCAATTGTCTTTTAAATATAATTTACAGAATTTCATACGTATTCTCTGTAGATTTTTTTTTTTGAGGCAAGGTCTCCCTCTGTTGCCCAGTAGAGTGTAGTCAGTGTTGTCATCAGTGGCATCATCGTAGCTCACTGCAACCTCAAATGCCGCTCAAGAGATCCTCCTGCCTCAGCCTCCCAGAGTGCTATGATTACAGGCACGAGCCACCGCAACCAGCCCTCTCTGTGGATATTATGGGATATATGTTCCTCATCTTACATGTACATTCTTGGCATGCTTGTACAATTGGTACATGCTCATACAATTTAAGCTAAACTTACTAAGCAGTTGTCCTGAAAGAGAGAAAAGTGGTCCATCAACAGCTGCCCAGTGCCTCTTTTAGTGTCATCATGTCAAGACAAAGAACTGAAGTCCCCCAGCTACTTTATTACATACATGTATTTACTTTAGGGAATCTATCCCCAAACTGTGATGCATTAGCAAATTTTCTTCTCTCTTATTCAATATTTCATCATGGGGCTCAGAATTAACACCATCTTTTGCTTTCACAAACATTTCTCTGCATCAGGCCTGTGAGATGGGATCGCTAATATACAGAAATAAAAATTTCTCTCCACATTCTTCTGAGGTCTATAATTTAAAATTACAAATTTCATTTAACCCCACCTTTATACTTCCAACTAATAAGGGACAATATTAACTTGTAATTTGACAAGTTACAGTCAAATTTTCTCTTTAATTTATAAAAGAAATTAAATAATTTCTTAAATTGGTGCCTTAAATAAAGTTAAAATTAATTTAACTTTATTAAAGTCAAATATAAAGACTCCTCCAATAAAGAGAAAATGACATAACACTGAAGTTTTAACAAGGTGCACATGACACTTTTATAAACTTGTCCCAGATCCTTAGGAAGAAAAATAAAACAGGACAAAAAAAAAAAAAAACACACAAAGACCCCCTCATAAAAATTTTCTTAAATCCAGCTTTTTAGATATAGAAACAACTATGTCTTTTAAAGGCTGTGAACAAGATTCAGCTTCTTTTGCTCCCCGGCATTAATACAAGAAAGAACGCGATGGCTCCGTAATTTCACACCCTACACATGCTGTTTGGCTCAAGTTTATGTTCTTCAGCGGGCGATCCTTTTTTTAACTAACAAATGACACTCACATGGGCACGCACCTGCACACCCGCGCACATGCACACACACCCATGATCTCACCTCGTATAATTCTGTACTCGCACCAGTATCTACGGAGAGAACCCAAGTGTTTCTGAGTGTTTAGAAGTGGAAAGATTTACCCCGAAGTTTGGCCTTTTTTGCTTTGATGGATTAATTTATAGCCACTTTTAAGAGGAGAAGAGAACTCAAGTCTGAATTTGCAAGCGTCCTGTATTACATTACTGAACGTTTCATTGTTTTCACAGCTGGAAGAGGATTTCCTTTCACTACCGAGGCCTCCGTTCCTCTTTCTCGTCTGCTGGAGACGGGGTTCTTTATGATTTAGAGCACGCAGGCCAGCCACCAGGGTCCTGAACCCGCATCCCTCCAAAAAGGGACCCCATTCTTTGACTTTCTTAATGACCAAGGGGGTCACGAGCAGCCTGTCTCCCAGCATATTTTCCACTCCTATCAATTAAGCTGTTAAGAAGAAATTGTTTAAAAAATAATTTTTATTTAAAAAGACCTTCTTCATTCCATTGAGAGCTCCCAGAAATGAAAAAGCCTGCTCCATCCTGCTTCGTCAGTGTGGACAACGCACTCTCTTTCTAATTCAAGTGCCTTTCTTTTTTTTTTTAATTTCAGATCGACCTTGGCTCTCACCTTTAAAAAAGTGGTATATTATTTTGCCTCTTGAAAAGATTAAATTCTTTATGCTTCCAAAGTCATGTGGAGGTGCTCAAAACACAATGTTGGGAAAATTCAGCACTTTTTTGAGGCTCACTTTTAAAGTATCCAAATTGACTTTTCATTCTCCATCACTTATAACTTTTTCAGATGCAACTTCTCAAAAATATGACTTAAATTCAGTCCCTGACGCTAGATGAATGGCCACGGAGTTCCAATAACAAGGCCCCACCAGGACCTTGCCTAAAATCAATGTCTCCTACAACTCCAAACAAAATTGGTAACTGCACATTTACTGTGGTTGGTCAGGAAGCAACAATGAATAAAAGGAAAGATTTGCTCAAAACGTACGATAAAGAGGCAAAAGGTAAAAAAATTTAAAGCAAATTGAGTTTAATACAAAAACACCCAAAGGATAATGCTTGTCTTGTCATTATTTTTAAAAGTACCTCTGATAATCTATCTTTAATAGAATTAATTACTTCTTTAAGTTTATAAAATCTAACAGTGGCTTAGCTGTGTGTTTGTTACTGTTGTTGTTGCTTTTTAAACACAAATACTGACACTGTCTCAATTCAACTTGAAAACATTTAAAATAAACCATAAGCTTCTGCTACTGGTGAGTTCTCTTGCAGTAGCTGGCCCAGGACAGTCCCGAGTGGAAGGCGCTGGCAACATCGACTTTCAAAAGGGGAAAGAAATTAAAACTCTTCCCCTCACTTCTTCACATGTCAGGATACACAGAACAAAGCAGAAAGAATCACTGCTGGTTCGACGCTTACCTTTTTGGTATAACACACAGCGAATACAGTGCCTGGGTCCCCGCGGGGCATACCACTGCTAACAGAAATTTTCCATCCTTTGTAAGCTGAGAAGATCTGCTTGAACAAAATCAGACTCACTAGAAGGGAGAGGAGGGGAAGGAGTTTCTAGTTTGATAAGATTTTGTTTTGGGATACCGTGAGGAGGGATTGCTGAAACATACCAACATACCAACATACCTCTCAGGAAACGTGTAATCTAACCATCAGCTGTGATCAGGCACCTGCTTGGCATGAAACATAAGAGGGGCACAGAGCGCCTTCCAGCTGAGGCTGATTTTGTCTGACTCCTCTGGGGATTCAGCCAGCTGTAAATTTTTATTTGGTTCCCCTCTCCCAGCTGCTGCCTCTGGGCCAAGAGGTAGGAGCCCCAACATATAGGTAATGTGAACGATCAGGGATTAGGCTCAACTTAAATTCAAAAGGGAGAGAGAGCTCTGAGCTGGTGAAGGCATTAGAGCTCTGACAGAGGATTCCCACCCCAACCCAGCTGGCACACCAGGGTCTCAGCTCCCAGCGCTGGGGACCCAAACACTGAAGGAGCAGCCACAGAAAGATCCCAGTGGAGATTTCCCTTCCTGGATTAGCCAGCTTGAGGAAGCGTGCTCAACTAGATGCTTACTTGGCTCAAACAAGCATACTGCCCCGAAGGACACATTTTAAAGTCTCTATCAAGGCAAGGTAATACTTGATTTCTTTCAGTGCTTGGACACAGAGATGAAAAAGGAAATAAAAAATATATGAAATCAAAGAACTTCTTGGAGAAGAAACAGATCAGGAGTCTCACTGGTTGTTAGGGACTGAATTGCTTCCCCCTAAATTTATATATTGAAGTCCTAACCCTCAATGTGGCTGCATTTGGAGATGGGGTGGTATTGAAGGAGGTAAATGAGGTCACAAGGGCAGAGCCCCAATCCAACAGGATTGGCATCCTTATAAGAAGAAAGAGGGACACCAGGAATGGGAGCACAAGAGGATAGACCACGTGAACACACAGTGAGAAGGTGGCCGTCCTCAAACCAAGGAGAGAGGCCTCGGGAGAAACCAATCTCTCCCAACATCTTGATCTTGGAATTTCAGCTTCCAGAACTGTGAGAAGTAAATTTCTGTTGGTTAAGCCACCCAGTGTATGGTATTTTGTTTGGGCAGCCCTTGCAGACTAACACACCTGTGCTTTTGACTAGGTTTCTTTGTCGAAAAAAAGAAATCACGATGTTCTCTAAGCTTCCCTGACTCAATTACTAGGGAAGTGAGAGCAAAGTATTTATGTCATCCCTAAATTAGGCAAATAAATGAGGTGGAGTGGGTAGGACTTCTGACCGAAATCTAACTTCTCCTTGGAATTTCTCTTAAGAAAATTGAAAAACAGACCTGCAAATGAAAGAGAGATCTAGTTCCTTGCTACTCAAACTATGTACCCGGACAGGCAGCAGCATCTGGGAACTGGTTATAAATGAAAATTTTCAGGCCCCACCCCAGACCTGCTAAATCAGA
Organism: Avahi laniger; assembly: GCA_963575035.1. Classification (NCBI taxonomy): domain Eukaryota; kingdom Metazoa; phylum Chordata; class Mammalia; order Primates; family Indriidae; genus Avahi; species Avahi laniger. The sequence continues at coordinate 95,224 of CAUYSK010098469.1, read as the reverse complement.
GACTTGGGGGCAGGCCAGCAATATGTGCTAACAAGCCCTCCAGGGGACTCAGAGGCGCCCTCCAGGTTGAGAATCGCTGGTCTTGTGAATGCTCACACTCACCTTCTCTAGCAACACATTTGGTCTAGGGCTTCAATATCACACACGACTTTCACATCATTGTCCCATTTAAACCTCAACACCATGGGCACATGATGCCGTCACCCCAGTTATACAGATAAGGACACTGAGCCTCAGAAAAGCCAAGGTCAAACAGGTAGCACGTGGAAGGGGAAAGGCTGGACTCCAGGACCTGCGCCCCTAAAGCGCCTTTCAGATATCTCCATGGCAAAGCTGGTTCAAGTTTTCTCTCAGAATGTTGGTTTTCCTGAATCTCACAATAAGAAAACATGTACACACCTCCTCTTCCTGGGATCATGCTATTATCATTAAAAATAAACAAAACTAAAGTTATTTCAATTCTTTGTTGCTGAAATCACAAAATGAGATTCTTGGGGAAGCATAAGTGTCACTCTTTGAAGTCAGACAGACCTGAGTGAGAATCCCATGTCCTGGCCAGGCTCAGTGGCTCACACCTGTAATCCTAGCCCTCTGGGAGGCCAAGGCGGGAAGATTGCTTGAGCTCAGGAGTTCCAGACCAGCCTAAGCAAGAGTGAGACCCTGTCGCTATGAAAAATAGAAAAATTAGCCTGGCGTGCTGGTCAGTACCTGTAGTCCCAGCTACTCAGGAGACTGAGGCAGGAGGATCACTTGAACCCAGGAGTTTGAGGCTAAACCCAGGAGAATGATGATGCCACTGCACTCTAGCCCAGGCAGCAGAGTGAGACTGTCTCAAAAAAAAAAAAAAAAAAAAAAAAAATCCCACCTTCACCACTTTCTGGTGACCTGTGGGCCTTAGGAAGAATACTTAATGTTATAAGTAGAACTGTCTATACCCTCCCTGAAAAAATTAATATGTTGATATCCTAACCCCTAGTGGGTTAGGATAGAATGTGGCCTTATTAGGAGAGCGCCTTTAAAGAGGTGATAAGTTAAAGTGAGGTCATTAGAGTGGCCCCTAATCCATTATGACTGGCATCCTAAGAAGGGGACTTGTGGACATAGCACACGGGGAGAACAGCATGTGAACACGGCCATCGGCAAGCCCAGGACAGAAGTCTGGAACAGAGTCTTCCTCATAGACCTCAGACGGGACCAAGCCTGCCGACACTTTGATTTCAGACTTTCAGACTTGTAGCCTACAGAACTGTGAGGCAATACATTTCTATTGTTTAAGCCACCTGGTTTGCAGTATTTTGTTATGGTGGCCCTAGGTATGAACCTCCGTTTCCTCATCTGTAAAAGGGGAATGTTAAGAAGCTATATTCTTACGGGCTGTTAGGAAAATCATATGAAATAACCGTGCAGAGTTCTTGGCAATCGGCACATTCTCAAGACATCGCACTTATTAATAATATAACATTAGCTAACATGTTCTCCACATGAGTTATATCTCAAATTCTCCTGTGGAAATTTAAAAATCCGTCCAGAAGACAAATAGAATAAATGACTCTTAGCTTCTCCAGCTATGCTATCCAACTGTTAATCACCGGTGCCCCAACCACTTCCAAAAAGTATTTAAGATAGTATGTGATATTGTAAGAATAACATCTATTGGATGTTGGGCAGGGGGGAGAGGGGAGAGGGGAGGGGGGAGGAGGGAGGAGGGGACGGTATACGCATACACAAAGAGTGCAACGCGCACCACCCGAAGGATGGACATATTTGAAACTTAGACTCGGGGGTGGGAGGGTGGGGGGCGCAAGGGCAACATACGTAAACCTAAACATCTGTACCCCCGTAATATGCTGAAATAAAAAAAAAAAGATAGTATGTGATAAACAGTCACATACAACACAGGATTTTAAAATAATCGGTGGTTGCCTGGGGAGGTGTGGGTAAGGAAGACTGACAAGTTGTCTAGGGCAGAGGGAGGAGGGAAGTTTCTGTAGAGATGTAAATTTTCTATATCTTGATTGGAGTGGTGGTATACAGATTTTTTGAATCATTCATGTGTACAAAATGCATGAGTTTTATTTTACGTAAATTATACCTCAAAAAGTTGATTTTAAAAAAAATTAGTGAAAATGTGTGCCCATTTTAAGAAAAAGAGACCTGATCTACCAGGAACCTGAAGTGAGCTGGTTACCTATTTAAGCATTTCAGTGTTAATTCTGAGCTTCCTGGCAACCAAGATAAAGAAAGGAAATATTTACAGAACATACTGTCCTCCTCATAGATTAAAAAAAAAAAAAAGATACCAACTCTTTAGGAGAAATGAACTTCGTTTTCTTAACAACTTTGGAAATTTTTCAGGGGAATCCTTACAGAGGAGGACTAGATTTGATCCATGTGCCATATAGTTTGCTTATGCTTGGAATAGACCTTATGCAAAACAAGAACTAAGCCTGGAAAAACGTGAAGGTGACCTTGACCTGTAGATTTTCTCTGAAAGAAAACGTAAAAAATAACAACAGTAAGTTCAGAACCCATGTGGATGACAACCACAGAAAATTTAATTTTGGACAGTTTACAAGTTTCTGTGAAAGCATATATAAAGAGAATCTCATTAAAACAAATATAAAACAAATTTTCTAAGTATTCAATTTGCATCCAAATCTTATTACACTGTTTGTTTCACCCAGAATTTCATTCAGTGTTATAGCTACATTGGCTTTTCATTGCAAAGCTGGATGTTTAACTACAAACTACATCCTGCCTCTCCCTTTGTGTATAAAATTGACAAATGTGTTGTTTTTGGATTCCAGAATTCTGGAGAAAGCCAACTTAAATGAATTAAGATGACTAATGTGTTGATTCTGTTTCCAATCCAACAAAATGTTAATGTAAGAACCCATGTCATATGATGCTATGTGTTTTAGTTCAAATTTAACATCAAATATTGAATAAGGCAGTTTCTAAGTAAATTACTAAGCTAAAAATATTCCTTCAGCATAGCAAGAACTCCATCTTGTTTAAATAAATGGAAATTTGAACATCTTTGCTCAGATCAGCCTCAATAAGAAATTAGAAAAATGCAAACCTCCATTATAGTCAATAGTATTGATTCCATCTTTCTGTGGAAAGTAGCACAATATTGTATATCAAATAAAAGGATTCATTTAAAGTTATTTATCCATGATCATGACTTCACACAAAGTTTTCCATGTAACACTTGAGCAAGATAGTGCTTTCCTGGCTTGCTACTTAGGTAGTCACATCCAAGGTGAATGACCACCGAGATACCACAAATATAATTGTGAGAATGACAATCGAGTGTTTTTGAACATTCAGCTACTACAGGGTATCAGGCATCACTAGTTCTTTTGCAGCATGACAATGTTTTTACAAATGTTTTCATTACATTTACTTAACATTTGGCTGAGGAGTTCCTGTGGCTATGACACACTGCTACAGTTTTGTTTTAAATAAACTAACATTAGTTTTTCATCACGTAATATTTGAGTAATTTCTGTTTCACAGAGGCAGTAATTATTTCACTTTTAAAGCTGTTGAAAGTGTTGCAAAGCCTGAATTCAATTCCATAAACATTTACCATGTACCTTCCAAGAATAAGACACTAAATTTCAAGTCTTCATGTTCACCTAATTCTAATACCAAATCTTTCTAGTTTGCTTAATTACATTTATTGATCACCAAAGGAGGCATTTTAATAATTACCCTAAGTGTGAAAATCAAATCTGTTAAGAGATTTAAAAAGAAGGAAATCAATAATTAGGGAGCCCCATCTTTAAAAAAAAAAAAAAAAGAAAGAAAGAAACTTAAAATTTTATAAGGGAGAATTTAGAAATCCAGGGTCTAGAAATGGAAAGTACATAGAATATATGTATTTTGCCCCTAGGTTTTAGATTCAACTGACAGCCTGTCAGTAACTGAATTTTTTTTCATTACTTGCCAATTATTTAGGAAATTTCCATTGTTTAGCGAAGAATAATTCTAAAATCAACAATACTTTATTAATTACACACTGATAAATTTCTATCAAAAAAGTGACCATTATAATAAAAAGTTAACAAAAACATTTTCTAGGCATATTTTTTTATTTCCAATCCTATTCAATGCATTTTTATGAATAAAAGCACTCTCTGAAGCAAGTATTTGTATTTAACTGCTACTAATGATTACAATTCCTAAAAAGCATCAGGATTTCTTAATTCAGGGTCCACAAAGTATCCTTTCCTCCCCCCCCAAAATTGTACATAAATGCCTGGCTATGAATACATTTAGTTCCCCCTGTGAGAAGGGGCCATAGGTTCCATCATATTCTCAAAAGAGTACAGGATGCAGAAAAAAAAAAAAAAGTTAAAATTCCATGGCCTGGATTTTTTTTTTTTAAAGTAGAAAGCTCTAAAAACACTGTTCCTTTGAAAGATAAACAGAGAGAAGTCGAGGATTGTGTACTTGACAAAATAGAGTCGCGGTGCAAGTCCATCTGTGCAATCACACCATCTGAGTGTTAGAAAGGGACCTTAACCATTACAAATCCAAAGCCCTGCTCAGCACTTAAACTGCCTCTATGGCACCCTCAGAAAGCAGCCACCAAGCCTGTGCTGAAACACCTTCATGACTGGGCGCTAGTTTGCTCAAGGCAGCCTGCTCTGCTATGGGAAAGCAGGCGATTCCACACGTGGCTCCTCATGTGTGACAAATACAAAAGAGCAACTACTGAAAACTGGGCTCCATGAGAAAGTCAGCTGCACAGGGGCGGGGACATTTGGGTCACCGCTGTCATGAGCAGGTCCTAGGACAGAGCCGGCTACACATGAGGCCCTCGGCAAGTGTTCACTGGAAGAATGACTGGTGGAATGATTGCTGTTCATCTGGAAGGCCTCAGTAATGAAAAGCAACATCTCCTCTACAGCACAGCTGTTCGAGTGGAACTGTGTCCATCTCAAAAAGATATGTGGCGGTCGTAGGCCCCGGGGCCTCAGATGTGACGTTATTTGGAGAGAGGGTATTTACAGAGCTAAAATGAGGTCATCAGGGTGGGCTCCAGTCCAATATGACTGGAGTCATTATGAAAAGGGGAAATGTGGACACAGAGGCAAACAGAGGGGAGATGATGGGAAGAGACGCGGGGAGGACGCCTTGTGCAGATGGAGGCAGAGACTGGAATTACGCTGCCACAAGCCAATAAACACCTAAGGTTATTAGAAACTGGAAGAGGCAAGAAGGGTCCTTCCCTACAGGTTTTAGATGGAACACGGCCCTACCAACACCTTGATTTCAGGCTTCTAGCCTCCAGAACTTGGAAACAGTAAATTTCTGTTGTCTTAAGCCACCCAGTTTGTGGTACTTGGTTAAGGCAGCCCTAGAAAACTGATGCAACAGTGGGGAAAGCTAAAGCCCCAGAAGTCATCACAAATGGGCACTGACTTATATTCCTGACAGAGAGCCTCGTAATCTTTAAGGGGACCCTGCGGTGGATTGTATGTAACCGGGCATGGAGCTCTGAGCGTGGTACGAGGGGTGGACTGTATTGGGCACCTCTGGTGCACCTCTTCAAAACTCTCACAGCCCCATCCTACTCCATCTACTGCTGCAGTTCCATGCAGTTTCCAACCAGCTTCACACAAACTCCATCAGACCACCTCACCTGGGGCTGCAGTAAGGAACCCCCCCACCCCCCTTCCCACACTGGAGATTCCAACTCTGCAGCACGGGATACTTATGGGGACCTGCTTGGTATATGTGCAACCTCGAAATGCTGGGACATAAATATCTGTGGGGGTCCCCCCCTTGTCCGATGGGGACAGAAACCATTGGATAAATGCCCTTTATTCCCTAGGCAGACACCTCTGAGATGCACTTCACAAAGCAACTCAGAAAGTCCCATGGAGTTGAGCACTAGTTGTCCGTGACACTGAGACCAACTCAAAAACACATCCTTGCATTGAGCCTCTCCCTCCTTCCCTGTATCCCTCATTCACGTTCTCTGGAATCACATCCCAAATTATCTACAAATATGTCTCATTTGTAGGTTCTGCTTTTGGGGGAAGCTAAGCTAAGACAAAAGCCTAAACTATTTCACTACAGAAAACTTTCTATTTAGTTTTTATACAACTTGAATCATGAGGAAAGTAACCCCAACCCACCCCGCCCCACACCAATTCTAATCGGTTGAATGCTGCCTCATTGCAGAATTATGTCCATTGGTCCTGGTTCTGTCCCTTGAAGTAAGCCAAGTGTTTCTGTCTCCTGGATAGCTAAGCTATCGCAAGAACTAAATTTACGTAAATCTTTTCTTCTACCAATTAACCAACCATTTCCTCTTCCTTTAACGGGTGCTCCTAGGACATGATTTGGTGACTTTGCCGGTCTTTAGCTTGTCCACTCCCCATCCCTAAATGAACACAATATTCTAAATGTGGTCTGATCAGTGGGACTGTTTATCTTTGTTTACAACAAACCATGAAGGTTTCAACCAACCAAAGGTATAAACAGGTTGCCAACATCGGAGGCCTTATTGTTGCAAATGTTAAGAGTTGCAGGAAACATCTGCATGGTAGAAACGCCTTTGAGCAGCTACATGAAGGTAGCAGAGCTGCCAAACGAAGACTGCAATTCAGAAGGCCCATTTTCAACACGTGCTCCCCTTTCACGTCAGTGGAGTGGCACATTAAGCACTTCTCTGTGGCTCGCCTGCAGCGTGGCGCTCGTGGTTCTCGAACGCTTAATTATGGTCTAGGCAGTTGGGTGATTGCTACTGAAGTCAAGCAGGTGCCTGCTGACTTCTCAGGGTGGGCTGTCCCAATGTGTTTTATTATCGTGCAGGAAGAAAAAGTAAACAATTTTTTGAAATACTCTATCAAGAGACATGGATTCTTATCACATCTTTATTTCTTGGAAAAGTTTAATTAAACCCAGAGACATTTATTTATTCTTAGACTTTCTGTGTTCTCCCATGTCACAGGTAGGAAGACCAACACCTGTAATGAATTTGAGCTTGGAACCTCCTGGAAAAGGAAGTGCCAGATTCAGTCCTATCCCCTTCTCCCCTTTGGTTTTCACATCCTTATTCTGAGCTAACCGTATCACAGGCACATCTTGACTGCTGAACTGAGTTCTAATGAAGCATTATAAAAAAGAACAAAACAAATTAGTTGCATGTTCTAAATGTCCACTGGCAAGTAGAATAGCATGGCTGTTCTCATATTAAGATCTGAGAAGTAAATTTAATAAAATTAAAAAGAAATCATTCATTGAAGACACAATAGTTAAAAGCCATACTGTGCTGTCAGCAAAACTGGGCTGGCTCTTGCGGGGTTATCAGAGCCTGGCGGTGCTGTGTGACATCCTACAGTTGTCCCACAGCCCTACCATAGCTCTCCTGAAGACGATGGGGCGAGATATTCAGACAGCTGGCCAACAACATGCTGACAACTTCCCTCACTACAACCGTTTAAAAGCCGACGTGTTCAAATGAACTCCCATTTCCCTTGAGCTAGGCTCCCTCTCCTTTTAACGACGGCTTGCTCACCTGCTCTGTTCTTTTCACTTTCTCGTGTGCTGTTCATGATGTTCACACACCGTGGATAAGATCTAGGTCCAAACAGATATGGGAGAAGACAGACCTGCTGTAGTCTGTCTGTTTTGTTAAAAGGGTAGATCCTGAGCAAGCAGAGCACACAGAATCACAGCTTTGCAAAAATTCCTTTTCCTGCCCACTTGGCAATTTTGTACACTAAAGAGCAGTCAAGTAAAACAAGCCAATATTTATCAAACTCTCAAAGTGGAACAGAGACCATGAGAACTGCAGGGCTGTCTCTGAGCAGACTGGCTCATGCATGAATCTAAAACTCACGTGAACTATCTTCCCTATTTCATACAAGGGTGCATCTTAACCTAGTTTCTTTTTACCTCTGAAGAAAAACTAATTCCCTCTGTGTTGGCATATATTATATGAAATTATCCACAATAAAAAGTTAATAGAACTAAAAACTTTGCCCTGGACACAAAACAGTAAATATGAAAATTCTTGGTGAACAGAGACAAGCTGTCAGACACCATGCTAGATGTTTTCATCTCATTTCACTGAATTCTCACAACTCCGTGAGGTTGATGTTGTGGTATCCATTTTACAAATGAGGAAACTGAGACTCAGGGGTTAAGAATATAGTCCAAGGCCCCTGAGTTAGCAAGTTGGAAAGTACAGAAGTCAAAAAAGTATGCCTCGTCATCGAAGAATGAGGACTCACAATCTAAAAGAAAACCAGGTAGCGGACACACATTTATGCTGCAGTTTTATTTCCCCAAGGCTACATACTGTTTATCACTCTAGTTTCTCACTGGTTGCGTGAAAGGAAAAGGCATCTTGCCCATTTCAGATGTGTCTTTCTAGGTGAAGATATCTCCACTTGCTTAACTTCCCTGACTGCTCTCTGCCTCTCACTTATTCCTGCCCACAGGGGGCGATGTCACTGATTGTAATTCTAGGTGGGAGAACCGGGCAGGCATAGCACTCACTGCCTTTACTCTCCTCTTACCAAGAGCACATACCTTGCTCTACTCCACCGTCTTGTGCCTGCCTCTGGGGAGGTCTGCCCGGATCCAGCACTGGGGACCCGCCACCCTAATTCAGGATTACAAAGCCCACCAGCCCACAGCTATAAGCTATATTCTCCAGTGTCAGCTTCACTGGTGATTCGGAAGAGGGTTTATTTAGTCTTCCATTTGCTTTATAGTTGGCCTTTTTGCTCAGTTAAGAAGTAACTCAGGAAGGGGGAAGTGTGTAATTTGCTAGGCCCCTCCAAACCCCAACACCTCTTTATGGGTTAACAGACCAACCTGTGCTCGGATTTCTCTAGCAGAAATAAAAACCTCTGCATTCCTCAAGTCTCTATAATTTAGGAATAGTGTTACTACACATTTCAAATTACTTTAGAAGCCATAGACGGATATAACAGCACATTATTTTGTCCTCTAGACCCAAAAGGGCTCACAAGCCACATGATCAAGGCTAGATCTAGTGAGGGCTAAAGAGAGAGACATGTGACAATAAACATCAAAGTTTACACTCAGCAAACGGCATCCTTTGCTTACCCTGCTCTGGGAGTCAAAAAAGCCTATTATAAATTTGAATCTATGCCGCAAGTGAATACCATTTTCCAGCTGTGTGTTATTCCTCATTTCATTGTATCATGCTAATTTTTAAAAAGCAGAGGCATATCATGAAATCCCTTGCTTTGTAAAAGATTCCATTATTAGAGTAATCATTATTGAACCTTTTAGCCCAGATGTAATTTCTTACATGTTACAAGAAGTTTGGCACGCATTGTGAATTTCAGCCAAGGTTGATAAAGTTCAATAACTTTCCATGATAAAGTTGATAAAGTTCAACTAACCAACCATGTGTACTACTCATTATAGAAGTAATAAATAGATTCATCAAAATGGACATGAAAAAGCCACAAGAAAATCGGATGCCATTTCCAGCCTGCCTCATAAAAGTACCTTTTGGACTTTAATATAATTTTATATATAGTTATCACACCTACCCACCATTCAACACCAGGTGTCTATAAAACAATCATCCACCTCCATTTGTATGCTGAATAAATTCCAGTTACAAGGTGAATTCTCTATTCTAGACATCTCAAAAGTCACATAAATGCACATGTGCTTATGTGTTTAACTCCCAAAAGAATTCATGTCAAATAAAAAGGGAATCAGACAGACATGCCCACAAATGTTATTTTCTTTACTACTATCTTTTGGGGTCAGTTTTCATGGAAGTGGATGTTTTTTTATTCCAGTAATATTTTCAGTCTAATTATTCTTTTAGCCTATTGGTAATGGAAAAATTCAGTAGAAAGAAAGCCTGATTTAGATAAATGTCATGGATGGAAGAAGAAAATCTAAGTTCACAGAATGGAAGAATCTCCTATGATTAAATGTACAGAAGTCAATAAAATTGGTTTCCAATATCTGAACATTAACAAAATTTAATTTAATGGGATAATATAACTTCAACGACTGCAGAGTTGAAAATCCAAATTCTGCATGCTGCACTTCCCTGTTTTATGCTTCTAAAAGGAAACTCAAACATTATTACAGATGTTGAAGGAAACTAAAGCCTCGCCTTCTCAGAAAGACATCATCCCCCACACTTGGTAAACCGCAGTGGAGCTGGCTAGTGATATGCTCTCAACGAAACATTAAAAGGTATGTTGCACATGCCAAACATTGGCCTGTTCTTGAGAATAAGCTGTTAGGTAAATAACTATTCTCGAGTTGTTACACGCGGGTACGTTTTCTTTGCATCCCAGGAGGGGAAGCCTAAGGGTAGAGTCTGCATCCTCTATTTCTCAGCAAGGCCCCGTCTTCGTTTACAGAGTACAGTGGGAGCCAGGTTTGTCTATACTGCAGGGTCTGCACTGTTACAGCATTTGGATTTTTCAATGTGCAGGTGACATCCTTTCTATTTGTGTGTCACTTCTGCCTTCTCCCATTCTCACTATGCCATCAGCACTGTGTGTCACCAAAATCGTCCTCTTGCTTTGGTTTAAGGCTGTCTTTTGGATTTTCTCCCTTGCATACTTCACTGTGAGATCACCATATGACAATATTATTAATATCTGCAGACTCCTTTGGTTCTTGCCACATCGAACACGGAAGAGAACATGATCAAGCTTTCTAAAACCAAAGTTATACTCTTAACAAGGACAATATTCTCTGCTGTTAATTACAAACAGCACCTAAATGATCACAACGTTAGCCAAATAATGTGACTTTTTAATTCAGCCTAAGCAGAACATTACAACAGTGGAATGCTTTATTTTCTCAAGAAGTTGGCAACTGCCTAATTTTTCCAAGAGCTTAAATATAATAATGACTGATACTTGATGTACAGAAATTAAAGTAAAATATGAAACTAAAACAGAGAATGAAGAGATAAGCTAGAGATGTGCTCTGAATAACAGAAGCAATAAAAAAGAAAAATCTCATACCAATTGTCATGATTAAAAAAGAAGGTGAAGGAAAGAGGGATTTAAGGGTTCCCAAAAGACTTACAGAATAGGTAAAATTCACCAGGCGTTACGAAGTATCATGTGCACAGAAAATAGTTTTTGCAAACTCCATAATATTGTTTACTGTGATGTACAGCATTAAAAATATGCTTAAGTTTCTAAATAAAGACTTCTGATAACTATCCAGAAATGGTACCAATAATAGCAGATAGCTTTCTATCACAAGGCTTAAAATAAAGCCATCCTGCTAGCATGTTGACTCTGAAATCCAATACTAATATTTGAGCAAATAGTAAGTCAACATTAACAATGTTTGCCATTTCTGATCCATCACAAGTTTTCCCCACCAACATGAACACACATGCACACACACACACACAGCCACATAATACAAAGAAATAATTCTTAAAGGAAACAGTCAAGAAACATTTAAGAAAATACTATTAAGGACAATACTAATGCAAGAGCCACAAAATCTGTTAGAAGATGGAAGGAATTTACAGTCGATTGACTATAAATTCGGAATCACTTATTTCTAAATGTGACAACTCCGGAATTTGTTTTTTCCCTTTGCAAGCTCAGCTCAGCCTTGCAAGTACATCCCTTGCTTTTGTGAGCTAGCTTCCCGAGGATTAGCCTCCTAGGTATGATATGCAGTCTGGAAGCTTCAGTAGTTTGATCTTCCTATTCATTGAAAATCATCAGCATTTGCTCCTCAGGGGTTAATTTGAAATGATTTCACTTTCAGGTACTTCACTTTGGATAGTTTAAATATAACACATGATATTTAGAGTTTTTTTTTTTTAAAGCATCCTTTGAAAAGTGAAACACTATTAAACTCTTCAATCCAAACAAGACCAGCTTTATAATAACTGAAATACGAAAGCTAGAAGTCACTCCCTCAAGACTGACTGTATGATCCTGATTAGCTAACTTTTCCATTTTACATAATAAGTAATAAAAAGTTTGGTTGGGATTTGTAGATCCAAATTTGATCCAGAAACATGACCACTTCCCCTGCACCCTTGACAGAATATAAAAATCACAAGTTTAAGGTACGATTCTCTACCTTGTGTTCAAACACCGTGCTTTGCAGCTGCCGTACCATTTGAAGATCAGGGAATGGAATGGAGCAACGAAGAATTATGGTGATTATAAAACCTCCCTGGTATACATTGTCAGATTAATAACCAGCATTAGCAGAGCTCAGCTTTACCATCAGCCATGTGAGAAACAAAGAGCCTGTGGCTACGGGGCTAAGTCATAACAGGAGCAAAGCAGAGAAGCTAACTCAAGGAAACCCTGCAAGAACAGTAAAAGAAATCTGTCCACAAAATAAAACAAGTAGGACTGCCACTCAAACTAGCTACTTGTTTCTTGCATATACCATCTGAAGAGTACATAACTGTTCAGGTTGTAGGTGTGAACATCAAGATACCAGATGACCTTAAAAAAAAATCATATGGCCACATGCTTATGAACACAAGCAATGGAACTGTGATTAATAGAAATTACAGAATAAGCAATGACACTCGACCACAGATCCACACACTGTTCAAGCCGATGGTGACTCTGCACGCATTCCACACCTACTGCAGGCTTTGCTTTCCTTTATAGTTACTCAGAAGACGTGTCAGTGGAAATGAAGCCCCAGAAAAATCAGAGACTAACAGTCTGAAAAAGTATCAGTCAAGACAGCAAAAGTTCTCTTTCACTTACAATAACATATTTGGTGACTCATCTTCAAATGTCTCCTCAAGTATGAAAAAAGGGCTTTAGTATCCTGTACTCTTAAATACAAATAGAAAAATATGGAAATTAGAAACTATCCAGAGGCTTACACGTATGCTGGGAAATGTGTGGTTAAAAAAAAAAAAAAAAGCCATACATGAGACTAAAAAGCAAATCGATTTAAATGTTCTCTAGAAGCACAAAAATCAAGCTGCTGTATAATCACACACCACATAACGACGTTCTGGTCAGCAACGACTGTGTACGTGACAGTGGTCCCATAAGATCATAATACCACATTTTCACTATACCTTTTCTGTGTTTAGATGCATTTAAATACACAAATACTTACCACTGTGTATACTGCCTACAGTATTCAGTACAGTAACACGCTGTAGAGGTCTGTAGCCCAGGTGTGTAGTAGGCTATCCCGTCTAGGTTTGCGTAAAGTACACTCTACGATGTTCACACAACGAAATTGCCTAACAACACATTTCTCAGAATGTATCCCTGTCATTCAGTGTTGCACAAAAACTGCACAAAAACTGTATTCCGGTTTGTTTTGTACCTCCATAGAGCAGAGAGTGTGTCTGGTCCTACACTGACAACCTAGCACCTAGTTCTCAGTAGTTAATAAATGTTTGTTGACTGTACAAAAGACGAATAAAGGGTGAGTCTGTGGCTATGTGCCAGATAGCCCAATCCCGTCACACAGGCCTTCCCTGCAGACCCGAAACCGGATTCTAAACTTAAGTCTCTGTAAGAACCAGGCAGGTAAAATGCTCGTGGAAAACAGCCTGTGCCTCACTACAGAGGATCTGCCTGTCCGGCGCAGCTCTGGTGAGTCTCAGCACAAGTATGCTGCTTGGCGGAGAGGGGAACCCAGCGTCGCCAGGTGCTGTGGTGGTCAGCTTGGGCTGCAGTAACAGAATACCACCGACCAGGTGGCTTAAACAGCAGACATCTATTCATTGCAGTTCTGGAGGCTGGAAGTCCAAGGTCAGGGTGCCAGCATGGTGGGGTTCTTGGGGAAGGCCTCTCCCTGGTTCACAGATGGCTGCCTTGTCACTGTGTCCTGACACGGCAAAAAAAGCTAGCTAGCTTTCTGGCCTCTTCTTATAAGGCCACTAATCCTATTCATGAGGGCTCCTCCCTCTTGATCAAATCACCTCCCCAAAGCCCCACAACCATATGCCATCACATTAGGATTAGGGTTTCAACATATAAATTTTAGGGGGACATACACATTTGGTCCATAACAGTTGTTCTGATTTTCTAAGATCTGAGTTTCCAAGATCATCAGAAATACAGATTTAAGTAAAATATCCTGATTTTAACATGTTGGCAAGTAATCCAATAAAAAACAGAGAGAAAACTCCACTATATGCCATTTTTGTGTGGACCATACGAAACATCTGTGGGCCAGATCCAGGCTACAGGCCACCAGTTCTCATCTCTAACCCAAAAGCCAACTGGGAAGCTCTACTCTTGGCCAAACAGCCTTGGCCTACACTAGTGAGCAAGTGTGAAAGTGTCCACCTCCCTGAATCACTGTCCTGTGACCCCAAGTTACTCAGCAGCAGACAGGACAGCGAAAGTTTCAGATATTTACAGACTATCCTGCTTCAGACAAACTCAAAGTAGTAGCACTGAGGCATTGGGGGACCGCTCCCCAAACTCCAAACGTGGAGACACACTAAATCAGAAGTTTTCTAGACCAAAATTCCCAGCTTGAAGGACCATTTAGGTAGGAAAGAAGTGAAGTGAGGGCAGAAGTCTTTAATGCTAAAGTTGAAATCGCTTTTGGAGATAATCTATCATCTTCTGTCCTAGGCCGAATAATGTCCCCCACTCAGAGACACCGGCGTCCTACGTCCTGAAGAGGGAGTTTGCAGATGAGATTAAATTAAGGATCCCGAGATGGGGAGATGATCCTAGATTATCCAGGTGGGAAGTAAATGTAACTACAAGGTTCCTTATAAGAGGGAGGCAGAGGGAGACCTGACTACACAAGAGGAGAAGTTGATGTGATGGTGGAAGCAAAGATTAGAGTGACGCTCTGGGAAGTGGAGGACACGGGCCAAGGAACACAGCAGCCACTAGAAGCTTTGGAAAAGGCCAAGGAACAGATTTCCACGCAGAGCCTCCAGAAGGAACCAGCCCTGCTGACACCTTGAATTTAGCCCAGTGAAACGGATTCCAGACTTCCAGCCTCTAGAACTGTAAGTGAATAAATGTGTGTTGTTTTAAGCCACTGAGTTTGGGGTGATTCATTACAGCAGCAATAGGACATGCACACACCTTCCCGACAGTTAAGTAAACATGTAAGGGACATACAAGTGACAGATGCACACATAATACACTCGGGTAAGGCAATGACGAAGAGTGTCGCAAAGAATGTCGCGATGACAGCACACAAACACGACTAGCTTCCTCTTGTTATATCCTTCCCTCAGCAGGCCAGCAGGCAGTGAGAAAGAAATACCGTGCAAGCAGCAATTGCTAAACTTGGTAGGAAAAAGGCCCTCGTGCGCCCAGACTGACAGCTCCTAAGTCAGCTTTTCAGCTGAAAGGATGGTATCCCTTGCCAAAAATCTGACTCTGCTCCCTGACTGAGATGTTTCTCTGTATGGATCTGTTACAGCACTACCTTGTCAAACTCTCAATCTGGCAACCGTACATGAACTTAGAATGGAAACTTCCTTCACTAATAGATAAAGTTGTAATGGTATTTTTTGGAATGCCATTTGGAATGCATTGACAATCTCTCAGCTGATAGAAGCTTCTCAAACCCAGCTGCTGAATTTAGAAGCCACAGCTGCCTTACTGTACCAGGAAGCCGAACTGAAGGCACTCCGAAGACACTATACTGAAAGACGCAAAAAGTTTTGAGAGTTCCTGCTTACAGCCACGGGCGGCTGACACAGCGCAGTCTCCCCAGTGGAAAGAGATTGATTATTTTCATTCTTTTGCTTTGTGTGATCACCAGCAAATCGGTTTCCAAGAATCAAAATGTGGCTCGCAACTTAACTGACGTCACATAAGCAAACAGAACCCTGTTCGCAACTGAATTCCCCATCTGCATTTGAACTAGTTCTGCAATATGGGCAGAGGTGAGGACCTAGATAGATGAAGCTTAAAGTAACCAGGAAGAAACCGTATTGCCCCATAACCTACAACATTTCCACCTATGAAATCTAAGCACAACTACAAGCCATGGAAGTTCCTGCCTCTGCAGAGAGTCTCTTATTATATCCAGTTTCTGCTCCTGAATATCTGGCTAAAGTCACAACCTGTCAACTCTAGATAGAACAGCATCTGCTAAAATTTTCTAGTCATAATCCCTGAATCAACTGCATCACACACAACCCTGTTACATGACGTCTGGCTCCCTTTGTAAACCCTGAAGAAGATACTTGCAGAAACCTCTCAGCACGAGCTAACAAAAAAATATCAAGAACTTTTATTTTATTCCATCAAGGAATTAAATTACTCTCTTCCTCCATCTTCTTCCAACCTTAATCCTCCCTTTAGTATTCTTTTTTATTTGTATAGCTGTTAGGTTATTTCCTTGCAACCACAAGCAACTTTATATTCATTTTTAAATTATTTGATTGTTGAAGAGACAGGGTCTCGCTATGTTGCCCAGACTGGTCTTGAACTCCAGTAAGGCTCAAAATAGTTAAGTGATTTGCCTTAGTTCACATAAGTTAATGACAATCTGTCTCATAGTATAGTTTTCTTTCTACCATGTCCCAGTAGTCTCCAATAAAACTGCCATACCTAAGTGCTGCTAAAATTATATTCAAACACTGATACATTCTTGGGTGCGATCAAGTAAATGGGACATCAAAGTTGGACATTTACACTTAATATACCAGGCAGTCCTATAAATCATCACAAACTCAAGTGAACAATTGCTCTAACGCCAAACTCTCAGTAATAAAGATGTTACTTTACCATGCTGCACTCTTTTCAAGTATAATAGCTTTCTTCCCTTTTCCCAAATTTAATATATCTTTTTTCCTCCTTGACTGTAACAAAAATAATCTTATCTGTTTTTTTTGTCTCCTTCCATTTGATTCTTTTTCTGGATGAAGCTACTATCTGACCTCCAACCAAAAAAATATCTAAAATGTTTCCTTTCATACGAAAGACAAGTCAATGTTTAAACCAGTTATTTAGAAAGGTCATTTTAGGACAAACTCATAGAGATTATGGTAGCCTTTTGAGGATCCAAAAACCAGGAAGCTAGGAAAATACCAAACTAATTCCAGTAGTAACTCGATCCCCCCGCCTCCCATTCCAGAAATGGCTACACGCTATTAAGTGTCTGCAGCGATGAGCAGACAATTCCCTGCGCCCTCCAGAGCTCCCCCATCTTTAACAGCTTTGCAAAGTAGGAGTATTGTTCATGTTGTATAGATGTGGAATAAGAGTTCAGGGAAGGAAAATAACTTGCCCAAGTTCAGATGGGAAGTGGTTAGCCCAGGTTTCAAAACTAGGTCATGTCTGCTTCGAGAGTCAGTATTCCTCTCCTGCACCTTTCCAGATAGAAACCCGCTACCGATCAAGCTTGCCCTGACTGTCAGCAAAGCTATTTTCAGCAATGGTACAATTTCACCACGTGGGAGCAGGCTCATCAAATGAGAGACTGCACAGAAAAGCTCTGAAGAGGTGTTACTATCATTCACAGCTGGGGGAAATTAAAAAACTAAAATAATCAAATCTCTCCTGTTGCGTTACCTTGGGACTCAACCACCATTGTAAGCCAGCCAACTTCAAGTTTTCTGGGGTGCTTCCACCTCAAATGCAGGTACCGAAGCAGCAGGGCCTGTGATTTGAACTGTAGCTGTTACAACAGATGAGCTGTATTCTCTTAAGTTTTTAGAGAAGCAAAGTGGGGAGTTAGGCCAACTTCTTTCTCTATGAATTTCCTCTTGATCGCAGGATTGAATATGTACTTAAAGTAATAGACACTTTAGATAAATTAACTTCTAAGAGAAAGGGACATTTTGAAAATTAAATTATAGCACGTGAAGCAAGCAATCAATTAGCAATCGATACATATCCAATAGTCATGCATATGAGATGAAAAGGCAATTCATAAAAAAAAAAAAAACACACACACAAATGGCCAGACATATGAAGAGATAGATGATCAGTCTTACTAATAATCAGAGAGGATCCAATTTACCTCTCTGAGGTAAATTGAAGCGATATTTTTTTAAAAACTTCTAATTCCCAAGGTTGGCAAGAATGCTTGGCAAATGAGCACTCAGGTTGGTACAACCTTCCAAGGTGTGGTTGGACAAAACGAATCGAGATGTTAAGGATAAAAAGCAAATCCCTTAATTCAGCAATTTCACTTCCACAAAATAAAACTATAGAATAGTCACGGATGGTTACAAACATTTAATTACAAAATGTTCATCTCCATTTCATAGCCATTAAAAAGCTGGAACTCACCCAAATGTGCCACACAGGGAGAATGACTGGAACCATATCATGGAATACAATGCAGCCATGTAAGATGTGGAATATTTCATGGCACAGAAAGATACTCACAGTCCACAAATAGAAAAATCACAAAAGAAGGGGGAAAAATGCTTAGAATCATATATGCTAAGTATTAACAATGAGAATTTTGGATGATTTGTTTTAAGCTCTATTCATTTTTATTTTTACTTAACTGCATTTTCTAAATTTTCCACAAGAAATACATGTTTTATAACAATATTCTTTTTTAAAAAAATTAAGGCATATAAAGATCACCCAGCCTAATATCCAGCATACATACAACCTTGACAAATGCTAGTTCCTGGAATTCTTCCCCAACTCCTGTTTTATGACAACAGCAAAGGGGAATTTGGTAAAGAAAGCCCTAGTGTACTAATCCACGATCAATGTCCAATTCGGAACTCGGATCCACGTCGGCCCTCCCTGTAGGTGCTACCCCAGCTCTCGGCCTGGCGCAGAGCAAGTCTTCACTCATTTGCTGAAATAAATGTGTTGAGTCCAGACTCAGGGTTAACAAACTGAATGAGCTGCCTGGGAAGAGCTCGTTCAGGACTATGTGCTATTATTATTCCTCCAAACAAGGGGGTGGCAAGTACAGTGGAGGGGTCCTAGGCATGGAGTCAGAAGTCCTTTAGCCCTAGTCCTGCAGGCATCCACCACTCAAGAGCTGTGTGATCTCTGCCCAGTTACCTCACCTCTCTGTGTTTTTGACACTATTCTAAGACAGCTATAAGCACTGTAGTGAGAAATAAATATGGCATAAATTCTAAAGAGCTATCAAGATATTAAAACGATCAATAAACACTAAACTGAAATAATGAAGTATATTTTAGAGCTATGGATGAAAATAGAAAGCATTTTGTGAGTCTTAACTTCAGTTTCCATTCAACCACATAAGAAATTTGCTTCTGATTTTGTTTCTCTTTATATGAAATGATTTGTTTACACAAAAGGATTAGCTCCTGGTAAACAAATAACTCAAAGAGTTGAAACAATCAGAGTCCAACCATGTCACACAACTCAACGCTTCCCATGTACCCTCTTCAGTTAGGTTTGTGCAGATCAAGACTGGCACTTCATGAAATGTCCTGTTATTTATTAAGCCAAAGGGAGGTAACAAATTTAGGCAAGAAACACGGCCTATTGGAATTTGCTTTTTGATCAATCTCCTGCTGCCTTAATTTAAGAGATTTTTGCAAGAAGGCCCTCCTAGTGAACCAAACGTGATTTTGGAAAAGGCTGAGGACTCATATCTGAACGCTGTTCACTTGTATGCTGCAGAAGTGCAGGAAAGGATGTGTCACACCAAGCAAGCAACGGTCAAGAGGGTT
This sequence comes from Avahi laniger, assembly GCA_963575035.1. Lineage (NCBI taxonomy): Eukaryota > Metazoa > Chordata > Mammalia > Primates > Indriidae > Avahi > Avahi laniger. The sequence continues at coordinate 75,612 of CAUYSK010098469.1, read as the reverse complement.
TCAACTGTCAGCATCTCATTTATTATAAAACTCTGTAATAATTCCCAGAATAGCCATCTAGTTTTAACAATTTGATAAACAATGAACACATTTGACCAAAACATCTTTACTCTGGTGAAACACTTTTGCAATGTTACAAGTATATTACTATGTTTTCAGGATCTTACATTTTCAAAAGAGAAAAATGTTGGTGAGAAAAAATATAAATAAAAGTATATAATATAGTGTATTCACTTTGTCCCCAGTTAAAATTTGAAAAGAAGCAGTGTTATAAAGCCGAAGTGTATTCTTTTCTGGGCCAAATTTCAATTTGACAGCTGAAGCACACGATTAATGGGCTGCCTCAAACTTTAGTTATAAAGCCAAAATAAAAATTGTGCAGAGTACTGACTATCTGTTTCATATTAAGTATTTGGTTTAATATGGCCTCTCTTATTTAAGAAACATACTGTGCTGAGCCCAAAAAGACACGTTTTCTTCTAGTACAAGAATGTATCATTAATAAACAATCTAATTACGATAAATTACATAACACTGGGTAAGGCTGGTGGCAGGGGCAAAGGAGATTATAGGCATTCTAAATGAACCTTAAACAGAGGCATTAATATTTAAATATTACAATTTCCACTTAGGAAAAAAAAATCACATTATTGATAGGCCAGCACACTCAAAACCAATAATGTTATGAAAACACATGCCCTTGTGTAATTTGGCAGAACAGGCTGCTCCCTGAATACAATGGGCCTTTTTATTAAATGGATCTCTTCAGCCCTGGCATTTTACACAAACAAAAAAAAAGAGAGAGAGAGAGAAAGAAAAAGAAACAAACATGACACTAGTAACGGTCTTCAGTCTGAATTCTATCACCTGGAAGATCAAGACCTAAAAGATATGTTAGAAAAGTAAAAGGCATTATTTAACAAAAATGAAAGCAAGACTGGTCCAGAGAAAGAAAACTATATTGAGATGCTACCTCTTTTGTTTAATTATATCAAAGGGCAACAGAACCCTCTAGTGGCGAAAACATAAAAATACATGAAGACATTTCTACTTTTAGGTTAATTTACAGAAAATACGTAGAATGCTTTCTTCCATTGCAATTCTTACTATGTCACTGTATTACGAAAAAGCAAAATATCAAATTATTTCAAGATAAACAATTTCCAAATTTTCAAATCTTACATAACAGTACAAAACCTCAACTAGAATAGAAATATTTTAAAAATGACTTTGAACCACTTTGCCATTGAACAACAGCTTATATGACCCTCATTTGTTATGCTGACACTATAAAAAAGTGAAAATCTAAATCCACATGCGAGTATGAAATTCAACTGATGACCTCATGTGACAAAAGTTTCAGCTGAGCTCTAATTAGGTATACACATACAGTAGTCCCCCCTTATCCTCGAGAGATACATCTCAAGACCCCCAGTGGATGCCTAAAAACACGGACAGTACCAAACCCTATATATACTATGTTTTCTCTTATACATAATACCTACAATAAAGTTTATCAATTTGGCATAGTATAAGATTAATAATAAAATAATCATAATGTACTATAAGTTATATGAGTATGGTCTCTCAAAATACTGTAATATTTTCAGATTGCAGTTGACTTTGAGTAACTGAAACCTCAGAAAGCAAAAGCGTGGATAAAGGGGGACTACTTTATACCTATTAGAAAAAAATGTTTTAAATATATATGTATATATAGACATACACACACACACCCATTGTAAGTCTTTTACACGGGATTACCAAATTATTAGATGAGGTTCATAACAATGTTTTAAATTGATCTCTTCCCTTAGATATTTACCTCTCAAATACTTTGATCATGCAATTTCCATGTATGTGCAATGTCTAATATTTCAATGTAAAATGGTTAAGTCATAAGATATTTTCAATTTTTATGTAATGTCATTCAAGAACTTTTTCTAATATTGTTAAAAAGCTCCCTAGTTTCTCAGAACAAAAATAATTTCAAAATCTTGTGACTTAATATATGAGTATAGTTTAGCATAAGGGAATAGTTGTCACAAATGTTTTTAATTTAAAATGGGAACTTAAATTCCCAAAAGGTTAGATTATTTCAGAACTGTTTCTTCTACTTAACGAGCACCAGGTTCTTAAAAAGATAAATGCCAAGATCTCACTAGTTTAAGTCTTGTCAGCAGCCAGCAAGGAAACTGCAATCAGGCATTTCAGACCCCAAGTTTAGTGATTTCATATGAGTATGCTGTATCTACGAAAATGACCAAATGTAAGTTCGCTATGGCCTCAGATTTATGGGATCTTTTGGAATAACTGGAGGAAAAAGAAAAATCAATGGCATGGTTTAGACTTGAAAGCAAAATTTAGTAAGACTTAGGTATGGAAAAGAAAACAAAGAACCAAAAGTATAAAGGAAGCTATTATAGTATAGTCCATAATTGGTAAGTGTGGACTTAAAATCTTAAGAATGAATTCCCTTCTCGACATGAAGAAAAAGTAATTTTCCCGTGTTACTATAAAACTGCTAGAATTTACACCAGATATGAATTCATCATGGTGATGTGTAGGATAAAAGAACATGGCAACTACACTCTATGCTGTAATTTCAACACATGATTTAGGACCAAAATCCCAAGTTTTAAAAAGTGGGCTCTCTAAGCTAAGACAACCAACTTCAACATTACACTACAACAACATTTTGGGATTCCTGTCTGAAAATGATACCTTCATTTTTTTTTAAGAACAAATTTAAGGTGGCTGACTGATACCTTGTGCATATACTTTTTATATCTCAAAATATATAAGTTTTAATATATAAGTACATACATATGGATCCCCATAATAAATCTTAGGGAGGTGATTTTTGTAACATAAACACCAATAGAAAATTAAAGTGTCAGCCCTAAAATACATTTTACTGGCATATACCAGTTTGGCTATCTGTTATATGCTTGGGGGGGGAAAGCAGTTTTTCTTAATGGGTCCTCTGGCTCAAAAATCAAAACTAGGTCAGTCTATTCTTGATCTGAAGTCCCAACATTTGCTGCGGCCCAGTGCTATAAAGGTTCAGAAGGTGAAAGAAACTTTTCATCCTGACCAAACTCTGAAAGAAATTTAAAAGTCAAAGTTTAGCCACAACTGATTAAAGAGTGAAAGTTAAAAAGAAAGTTTTATCATTACCACCGAACATTAAACTGCAAATATCTAATTTGCTCGTACTTTTGAAAAGTTTTTAAACACATGTTTGGCAAAACCCTGAGTGTCACTCCTTAAATATGATAATAATAAACCCATCCGCTCAGGGCAACAATCTGTATGAGTTCCAACAAATGTCCCAGTAAGGAGACAATGAACAGGGCAGGTGCTCCCACATTTAAGCATTCAATTAACCCCTCATTAGAAGGCTCCTGCCTTTGATGAGCACATGTCAGCCTGCGGATTCAAGGGGGCAGCATTTTTAATTAAATTATTTATATGCATAGCCAAATTAGCTCCGTTGACAGGTCAAGTTTAGAAAAGCAGCCACGGCACCTTTCATGGTGGGAAATTCCCTAACCTAAAAAATTGCCCCTCCTGAAACTTCACAATAACAATTGCATGTAACGAGCACCACATTGAAGCCATTTCCATTTATTTTTGCCAAATCAGAGCCATCAAGCTGCTAGCTCCCGTGAGCTGTGAGACACCTGGCCCTTCCTGCTCAGTCTATGTTGAGAACAGAAATGAACTCCTCCCTTGTCTCTACTGCATTCAGGACTGCGGGGTTCCAGGCCTCTTGATCTGCTAGTAGAAGCTTTGGGTGAAGAGATGACTTCCCCCTGGACACTGAGATGTTGATCTCCACAGAGAGGGGTCCACAAGCTACAGCTTTCAATCTACAAAGTTCTTCGGGTTCAGAAAGCTGGTTAAACAAAGGTCAAGGAGAGAAGAGTGTTAGTTTCTGAGGAGGCAACATCCTAATCCTTACAGCTCCCTAAAATGAAATGGAAAACACCAGTGAGGCAAGGGGTGCAGGACATTGGTGGGATGTCTCCAACAGTTATAATACATACGACGTGTGGCCACAATCTTCTTGTGGCCTGGACATCCAAGTTATCCACATTTCATCTAAAAGATGGTCAATTTAGAGAATGTTGGGCGATCTTACTTTGAAAGGGACTAGGTCACCTAACGCAGGAGTCAGCAAACTTTCTGCAAAGGACCAGACAATAAATATTTGAGGCTTTCTGAGCCATATGACCTCTGCCTTAATTACTCAGCTCTGTTGGTGACACACAAACAGCCACAGACAATATAGGAATAATGGGCGTGGCTGTGCTCCAATAAAATTTCACTCACAAAATCAGCCGGCGGGTCAGATTTAGCCCAGGGACCGTCGTTTGCCCACCCCCAATCTAGACAGCTGAGTCCAGTCCACAGTGGTAATATTTGCCTATGAATCTTAACTGTAAAAACAAGGATCTCACGGACCCTTAATGCTTTATTCTGACATTTCCTCTGAACGCTTTTATTTTCCAAAATCACCCTGGTCTTTTTGAGATGAATTAAGGAAGAATCCCTCCAAATTGCCTTAGTAATAGCAAATATCAAAAATTCAAAATATAGCTCTGTATCACTTACAGGCAGCGGGAGGAAGATGAGAAGACAAAGTCTGCTCGGAGGCCATGTCAAAGGAGTAGGACCCAGCATAGCCCTAAAGTCTGTCAAGGGAGAGATGTCCCCTTCCATATCAGAGATCCTCACCAATGGCAGCTCTAACAAAGCAGTGCCTTGTGGGGAATTTTTTTTTTTTTAAAGGAACTACAGGAAATACCAGATTTGTAAATCAGTCGTGAGGCAAATTAGGAATCTATGTTTTTATTGTGGAGTCACCATTCAAAATAAATACTGTTATATTTTGTTCCAGCCTACTCTGCTTCAAAAAGAACAACATTCACAAGATTTAACAGTTTGTACACAGAAAACAAGCTCCCGTGAGTGGCCAAAGGGAACTTCCACACCAATAAAGCTTTGAGAGAAGATGACTCTTGAATGGCCCCAGAAGTCTGGGAAATGAAGATGCCAGATTCACTCAGCATTCAGCTGTTTCATTTTCAATGGGCAGAACTAAAGCAGTGATAGCAATTTATAAATTGGCATGTTGCATAGCTCAGGAGAAGGATGACTTTATCTGGAAGCCACAGCCCACTTGGGCAAGGACATCTTCTAAAGGCAGCCATGTAGGACATAAAAGCTAACTTTGCAAACCCATGTGCCTATCTTCAGCCCCTTCCTTTCTTTCAGCCTGATACCACTGCTACAGAGTGAAAGTGATTTGCGAGTATTTGACTGCCTGGAATTTGTAGTAGGATATTACTCCAAAAATTCAGAATAAAGATCTTCAGCACTCACCTAGACTCATGCTTCCTGAGGGTAGAGGGGAGGGGGTGAGGTGGCAATGTTAAAGGCAATTCCTGAGGGAAGGTTAGAGCCGGGGAAAGAACTGCGGGTGCTCGAGTAGGAAAGGCTGGTCTCCCTAAGACCTTCCGCACCATCTATGCCATCCTGAGCGTTACAATCTGCCACAACATCCAACTGGACCACAGACACCTCCTGCAGTGTCTGCAAAATGAGTGGTGGACATGAGGAAGGAAGAGTCTTGGGGGAAGTGGGAGCTGCGAAGAGGCACAAAGCACTTTCGGTTTTACTCCAAAAGGTTGGAGGGACATTCTGATTAACATACTTATTCTCAATGCTTCAGAATCTCCTTCTGTCTTTCCTTCATGATTAAATATCCAACCAGACATAGCCCTTTTTATAATGTGAATGAACCTTATTAGTCCTGGATTACAATGTCATAGGCCTAGTGTTGCAAATCTTTGAAAGAGCACTGGCTACATTCAAAGGTATGCTATCTAATGTCAAGCGAAGCAGTTTGAACACTTAGCGCAGAAAATAATCAGTAGTCACATATCTTACTAACTAAAGAAAAACAGTCTAGCTGGAAGACTAAGAGAATCAGATCTCTTAGTTAATTTTCTGGTTAACTGAGTGTTAAATAAAAAAAGATATTTTTCTTATGTCCTTAAATCCTTATCTTTTTCTTAATCATTCTGCAATGTACTGGTCCACACATTCACCATAACAGTAGTCAATCCAATCAACACAACATATTGCTTCTTGGATTGAAGATTCAGCCATTATTTTTAATATTATGTCATCAGTTTGGACATGAATGGCGGTTATACAGAATTTGCTCCTATGCAGAAGTTCAGAAAATTGAACTGAACATATTCTGAGCCCAGGATGAGGTGTAAGAGTTGATTTTAAATAAATTCTTTCCAATAAAAAAAAATCCATTTGCTTCTTTACTAAGGTAAAGTAGGCAAGTACAGTAAAAAAATTCTGCTCTCGGATTATAGCCTGTTGGATTTTCGAACCTGTGCCACACAACGATTGACCCTTTAACAACATCGGGCTTGCCCTGATGACACTAGAGCATGTTCAGGAAGCAGCCGGTCAAAATTTAAGACAGAGAAAGGGGAGAGTAGAAAAAGCATACAAGGGAGGCGGCCAGCAAGGGGAGCACCGTGGGGGCTAGGAGGGTCAAAAGGACAGAACTTGCCAGAAGACTTGCAAATGCAATTCCATTTTTTCTATCTGTAAACAAATCTAAGGATGCACGTCCTTACTCAAAGCAGTTGGTTCCAGCTGATTCGGATATTCATGTAAATGGAACAAGATGAAATAATAAAATCACATGAAGAGTTAGGGTGCAAGCATCTGCTCTGCTCCTATTTCTTTAACAGCCCATGATATTGAAGAAAGGATGCTCACAAGCCATCTGCCGCATGATGGTCACTGTGGTTAGACATTGGCAATTAAGAGAGTTAATTTAGAGGTTAAGATAGAAACTAATTCTCCAATATTATAAGGAAATAAGATCCTGTTCCCAAAAGAAAACGATATGCTCAGTGACCAACCAAGGCCTGCAGTACCTTTTGTTCCAAAGTCCTAATACTTTGTTGTTCCCTGTATTCTATTACCAATCAACTTTCGTTTGAATAACCCAGGTAATTGGAATATGTCTGTAGAACACACAGACCAGGTCAAAAACTCTTAGACGGAGCCTGCTGTCTCTAATCCCTGAATACGAAAATAGCCATGGACTTTTGCTGAGTGTTCAGCTTTCAGAGACTTCAAGGTCGGCCCCTACATAGCCTTTCTCCGTGATAACACTGGGATTTAAAAAAAGGTGGTGATTTTAATGAAATGATAGCTGAAAAGGCTAAAAATCATTTTAAATTAGAGAACTGTGAGACGAAATTCCATTATAGTTAGATTTAAGTGGATTTCATGATAGCAGTCACAAAAAATAAATAAAGTGTCATAAGTTAACAGCCTACCTATTCCTGAATTAGCTCCGGTGACCACGACCACCTTGCCTGTGAAATCCCGGCCCTGGAGAATTTCCATGGCGGTGGTACTGCCATCGTACCTCTGCCGGGTGGTCGGCTTGGTAGGATTATCGTCCACAGTAAATGCCAGTCTTGGGTCCAAGTAGGTAGTTCTTTTATTTATATGGCTGCACAGAAAAGGAGAAAGCGGTGAACATAGGCATTTATACATATAATCTTACCGTTTAGGCAAACCCCATTTTTCATGTACCAAAGGGCTTACTCTTAAGCCTGGAAAGAGCAGGTGCCCATTTAATCTATCTTCTAGACTTCACGAGGATTACATGCCTGCCTAGAAAGACAGTCATCGATGCCTTTCCTTCGGAACTGCCTGTGAAACACTCCGTAACACACACTAACTATTGCCTTGTATCCTCAAATCTCAAGAAAGGCTTCTCGAGAAGGTTTTTATTTAATACATGTAAGTGTGGTTATAAGATCTGTCAGCCACTCTTCTTGGTAGATTTCAATTAAATCTCTTAGCCCTGTGCAAAGGCCCAAAGACTGGCAGAGAAGCAGAAAACTCAAAATGATAAAAGCCTTAATAGTAAATGTGAAACTAGCCAACTAATAAAATTCTAATGGTTTTGACTTTAAGATTGTACTCATATCTCTTGCAAGTACTCTAATTTTGATTTGGAGTTGATCTAAATCTTGCAGAAACAATATTAAAATATATTGGCACACATGGATTAAAAAGTTACTCCTTATAATAGATTTTTTTTACATTTTAAATGTATTCTTGGAATTTGAGATAAAGATCTCAAAATATCTTTAAATGTAATTAAGAACTCTCCAGAAATAGATGAGGTTTCATAATTTATAATGTATTCATAATATGTGTATAAAATTATATAGTTTAAAATCTATACTTATCATCCTATAAACACTAAGACTCAAGAATAATCCAACCTTTATTTTATTATATCTATTGCCTGCCGGATGAGCTCTGTGACACAAACAGAGCAGTGCTATGTGGGAGCCAGCTCACAAAAGTCGAACATGCCTATCTCTTCCCAACTCCTCAGTGACTTTGCCTTGGTAGCTTGAAATTGGCAATGGTAGAAGTATTTACACCACAGAAACAAATCTAGGCTTTTATTCCCCTAAAGAGCTGTCATTAAACATTTACCAGCACACGACTACAACAGGCTTAGAGAAGCGAGGTGACCAGCAAGGGAACCAAGTTTGCCTCCAAAGCCCCTGCTTATTCCTCTAGATTAAGATTAGAGTTGGCCAAATCCGGCCCACTACCTGTTTTTATAAATAAAGGTCTATTGGAACACAGCAATGCCCATCATTTATATATTGTATATAGCTGCTTTAGCAGTACAATGACAGAGCTAAATAAATGCAACAGAAACCACGTGGCTGGAAAAGCCTAAAACGTATTATCTGGCCCTTTCCAGATACAAGTCGACAACCCACGCTCTAGAGTAGACAAGTGGCTCTCAAACTAGCGTGCGACAGAATCTCCTGGAGGACTTGTTAAAGCGCACGTTGCCAGCCCTGTCCCCAGAGTTGCTGATTCAACAGGTCTGAGCCTGAGAGCCTAAGAATGTACATTTCTAATAAATTCCCAAGTGATGCTAATGTTGCTGGTACAGAAACCACACCTGGGAACCACTGCTCTAGATTGATTAACACCCACTTCAGGGGAAGAACCTGCCAAGCATTAATGCAAAGGCAAAGCCTACACAGGAGAAAAGTGATATGACTACATAAAAATTTAAGAAAAATTTAAGAATTTCTATAGAAATTTTATTTTTTTTTTAAAATCAACAAAGGTAAAAGAAAAACTTGGAAAAAACATTTGCGACATATAACCAATGGGTTGATATCCTTAATTTGTTGAGGAAAAAAGCTTTTACAAATCAGGGGGAAAGGCCTTTTACAAACTAACAGGCAACAACAAACATGCCACCTATCCAATTGCCACACAGCCCTGTCTTCCTGGAGCTGCCCGTGGTGGCTGAGACACTCCTCCCAAGCAAGCCTTGGCCCATTTGCTCCCAGTATTGGAGTTGACTATGTTTGTTCAAAAACCACTTATGCCATTTGAACTTGTCACTGTGACTACATTATTTAATGAACTATTATTACATTAACTGGTAAGGTGAGGTGAAAATTGTCACTATATCTATGAAAGTTTGGCTGAATGTTTTGGAGAGCCTCAAAGATAAGTAGCTAGGAAAAAAAAATGTTTTGGTTCATTCAAGTACAGTGAAAATGCTAGAAAAACACCATAACACTCCCAAGAGATGTGGCATTCAGATTCTTTGAAAATATAAGCTTTTGCTAAACCTTAAAGAAAACAAAAGTAGAAACTGCAGATGCTTTGCTATGGGTGTGCTGGAGAAGCAGCAGACCCACACGCAAAGAGCAGGCCTGGCCCAACCCCAAAAGCCTGGTGTACTCAAACTAAACGTTAAAAGAAAATATTTATGTTACATACGTAACTTAAGAAAAACAATTCCTGTCTAAATCAACTTCTATTAACCAATCAATCCTAATCCCATCAAATACGCAATCTTCTGATTTAAATGTGGATAGTCGTGAAACATTCATTCCCCTCTTTACTGTGGTGGCCAAGGGTGCAGACTCTGGAGCAGGTGCCGGGCTCAAATCCTGGCTCTGCCATTTACTTGCTGCAGGATCCTTAACAAATCGCTTACTGGGTCTGAGTCATCAGCGGTAAGCCAGTGATGGTAACAGTGACGCCTCTCAGGCCACCGTGGAGATCAAATGAGCTAACACAACAGATAGAAGGTGTTAGACTCATGCCTGGCTCGTGCTATATGCTGGACAGGTGGTTACTATGCTGTTTAACACTGAAATTTATTCTAAAGATGGAATCAGAGAAGTAAAAAGTTTTACAGATAAAGATACTCAAAACGTTATTTAGAATTATAGATTCCAATAGGAATTTAACTTCAATGCCCAATAGGCAATTTGATAAATTATAGTATATCTGTGCAAAATAATACTCTATAGCCACTAAATATCATCTTCTTCGAGGATATGAGAAAATTTTCACAATATATTATGTGGAAAAACCAGGTTACTAAACACAACGCATTTCCTTTTTTTTTAAAGAAAGTATGTGCATAGAAAATAAATCCAAAAACTGTTAAAAGTAGTTATCACTGCTAATAAGATTATAGGTATATATTTCATGTTTTTCTACAATGTGTATTTCTTTTGTAATAAAAAAAATTCCTATTAAAAAGCAAGATGGCTGAGGGTAGTTTCTACGTAGATACTTACTCAACAAAGAACACTTGTCCGTTCTCATCGGTTTCTTGTTCCCATCCATATGGCAAATCTGAAACACAAGACAGACTGACAGGTCTCCCTGTGCCAGAGTGAAGACCCACCCCAGGTCGGGAAGGAGAGGCACCATGACCTCCCAGCCAACAGCAGTCGCTTCAACTGGCTATGGTCACATGTTCCAATTGTGTCAGATACAGAAGGCCCATTACTCCAACTGGACTCCATATATCCCTGCCTCTTGCTTTAAAGAAAATCTATTTCATTCTTGATCACTCTCTGAACCTTACTGGTTGCTCTAATCAATGTGAATTCTCCCTCGAATGAGCTCACAGAACATAACCGTATGTATAGTAGGCACCCAACACCATTCGTGTGCTGACTTGTGACGCCTTATACAATATTATAGAGCAGTTCCATTTTTTTTTCTTTTTTTTTTTTGCAAGTACATGTTTTCCCTTCAACTGGACCCTAACCTCTTAAGGGCAGAGACCTTCTTATACTTCTATTCAAAGAATCACAAACTTGCTCAGAAGTACCTAGAAGTCATGGCAATCTTTATGAACTCCATAAAACATTGATGTTTTTAATTCCACAGCATAAACCAAGAATAGTTTTATGAACAGTGCAACTATAGGGAAACCTAATAAACTGTCAAAGGCCCCAATTATTTTGATACTTTTTTATTTAAGACCAGTGAGAAATTGTCCTTACTCCATCTCAAAATTTCATCACCTTCTTCTGTCAAATCCCAGAAGAACCTCAGAGTGACAGTCCTGTTCCTTGACTGGTTCTCTCCCAGAAAGCACTCCCGAAAAGACACTATGACCTGTCACCTCACTGACTGTAACATTTTCCCTATCTAAATAACACTCCAAATACAAGATTATTGGCTTTATGACAACAACATACAAACCTCCTGCTACTCGTTTCCTTTTTCCAGTTTTCGGATGTTCCCATTGAGTCTTCTCCTCAGTGTGACTGTTAAAAAAAAAAAACACACGCACCAAAAATAATAAGTAAATATTAACACTTCTAAAAAGTAACCAATTGTATTAAATTTTTTCTTTCTAGATATTTCTCTGAAGAGTAGCAAAAACAAGTATTCAGAAAAGAAATACTCACAACATAAATTCTACCGTTTGCATTAGGTCAAACTCCCCAGGATGGAAGCAGCAGCAATCCTGTGGAAATTTCCCAGCAGCCTGGCTTTATCAGCCAGATGTGGAGGGGAAGACGGAAGAAACGGACCCCAGCTATCGGGTCAACTTTAGGAAGCTGGCTGAATCACTCAAAATACCAAGAAAGGCATTTTACATTTGTTTTAGTTTTATTCCAGGATATAGTGACAAAATTCATGATGTCTAATTTATAATGCTGATATTCAAATATAATTTAGGTAAGTTAATCTTCTTAAGATGTTTATTTATTTATTTTTTTAAAGAAACAGCTGGCCTTGAACCCCTGGGCTCAAGTGATCCTCCCTCATCCTCAGCCTCCCGAGTAGCTGCGACTACAGGCATACACCACCAAGCCCGGCTAAAATGCTTATTCTTTCCGCAGATGTAACTTCAAGGTGTTTCGGTAAGCACTGATTCTTAATAATAAATTCAGCAAGACATTCCCATAGGTCTTCTAGCTGTGCACCTTTGGGCAAGTCACTCAACTTTTTGGCCTTCATTTCCTCATCTGCAAAATGGAAAATAATCCTAGTGTTGATCTTGGGCTTGCTGAGGATAATGTACAGAAAGGGTTTCACATAGTACCTGGCATATAAAAAGCCCTGCAAAATACAAGCTATTATTTTGAATAAATCAATTATGCAAACTAGTCTGATTTCTGTGCCAAACTGTAGCATTTTATCTCAGGACAACACCCAAAGTTATAATTGAAATAGCACGTCATAACTACAAACGCCTGTCATCAGGTGATAAGGTACCCAGGAAAAGACAATTAATCAGGGAAATGGCCAGATGCGGCAAGAGGCATTCAAAGGGTGGTTTGGATTTCCTAAAAGTTCACATACTCATGCCAAAATAGAAAGTAGTATTATTTAACCTAGATGATAAAATTTGAATATTCCTTTAAAGAAAAAGAAATACAGAGAGCATGAATTTTCTTTAAAATGTTGCAAGTCATAAGCAAGGCCTCTCCATGAACTGCTGGCTTCTGGTCTGTTTTTACAGACTCTAGCAGCTGGGCCTCTGCCACAGTTCAGGGATGCTGGGCTCAGGCAGGACACCTGAGCTCCCCGTGCTAGCTGTGGTCAGCCAGCCAGTCTCCCTGGCACTATAGTCATCTCAAAGAGCTGCTGGAAAGGTGAGACACCGACATCTGTGACAGGACTTGGAGAACGATTAAATCCTTGTATCAGCTACAGTATCAGTAGCAAAGAAACTCCTACTCTGCATTTCAACCACCGCCAAACACTACTTGCAAAAAAGGAAGCGCTGACTCCCCAGTAAGGATAAGCCACCCTTCACTGACACAAAGGGACTATCAGTACACCAATTCTGCTTACCCTCGAAAAGGAACAGCAATCAGGTAACCAAGCATTGGCAATAACCTACAACCTTCCTGCTCCCTGCCTGGCCATACCTGGCTCTTCAAGGAAGTTAAGGGACACAGGTGCACTTTCCTTGGCCTGACTTCATCTCATAGGCACAGATCAAATGAAATTGGAGGGTAGCTCCAAAAAAATCTGCCCTTGAGAATCCATGAAGTGACCCCAGAAAGTGGAACACTGAGCCTCAACGGCAGGCAGGATAGAGCATCCCAGGCCCTCAGTAGGTCAAGCTGAGTCCTCAGACACCCGGCCCCAAGCCCGGTCCACAGTAGGCGCACATATGTAAATATACAGAATAAACAAATACTTTCCAAAGCAGCTATAAAATGAGGAGCATTTTTATCTATCACGAAAGACATTTAAAAAACAAAATAAACTCTGTCAACCAACGTTCTTGACTTTGAAAGAACATGCCTAGAGTTTCTTACATTCATTTGGGGCTGGGTAACTGTTGTGGAGGCTGTCCCGTGCTGTCCCCTACCCACTAGGTGCTGATACACCACTCCCCATAGCCATGGCAACAGAAAACGTCTCTGAGGCCAGGCACAGTGGCTCACGCCTGTAATCCCAACACTTTGGGAGGCTGAGGCAGGAGGATCACTTGAGGCCAGGAGTCCAAGACCAGCCTGAGCAACACAGCAAGACCTGATTTCTTTAAAAAGAAAGCAAGCAAGCATATCCACATCGCCAACCACCCCCTGCAGAACACTATCATCCCTGGGAAAGAACTCAGACCTAACTGAAGTGAAGGGAGAGTAATTTGGCAGTGAGGATTCTGGAGCCTGACTGCTTAGGTTTTCTGGTTCTCCCACTCACTAGCCACCCACCGCCCTGTGCCTCAGTTTCCTCATCAGTAAGATGGGGACAACGACAGCACCTACTTTTGGGGGTTATACAGGATTGAATGAGCTAACACGTGAAGAACTAAGAACTGTGTCTTTCAACAGAAGTATTATTTTAAATAAATACTTATATATATAAATTAAAAGATATTCTTTTTAATTATAATCTTAAATGACTTAATGAAAACTATAACACATGTCCCCAGAGTGTTACCTTATTCTCCCTTAAATAGAAGTCCTCTTTTTTCCTTTCAATAAGCTTGTCATCTAAAGAGACAATTGATAGTAATCTTACCTTACTTAAACCAAAGGGATCAAAATAAAATTTACACATTACATCTTCCAAAGTTTTCATATATTTTTTATTTTTTAAGCATAGTTTAAGTTAGCAGGGAGATCTAGAGCCAACTGCGAGGACAGCCAGCTCTGTGGTTAAGGGAACCTTTTCCTGACAGAGATAGGCTGGCCATCCCTCTGGCTTCACAAGAAAACGGGGACAGGGGAGGACAACCCAGGAAGACCTTGTCCCTCTGATTCCATCTCCCACAGAGGGTCTGCTCTGGGGCTATTGGTGGGGTGGCTGGGAGAAAGGCCAGGCAGCTCTCTCCACCCACAGGTCTGTCCTCAGTGGCGAACATCCCAGACCCCTCCCACCCACGCCTATCCCTGGAAGCCCTAAGAAACACGTGCCTTTGAGGCCTATCAGTGCACCGTGGGGCAGGTGGGAAAGTGGGAGGCCGACAGCACCCACAAAAAACAGGGCTGAGGCTACAAAAGGGGGTTCCACAGGACTGCCTTCCGGTATGGCCCTGCTGCCCGGCAAGGAAGACCATTCGGGCAAAAAGGAACGACTGGAATGGTAGTCGACTAAGAGCCCATTAGCAAAGCTTCCCAAACTCCAAGAGAAAGATGAGTGTGGTTTCCAGAGTCAGGAAGGAAAAGAACCAGGTCACCGGCAGGTCAGGAGAGGTCAAGGGAATCCAGGGTTAGAAGACAGGCCAGTGGCATCCTCAAGGCGAACAAGCTGCCCTCGAGAAGTTTGCAGTCTGGGGGAGGAAGACAGAACAAAGGAGGAAGAGGACCGACAAGATTCCTCCATAATGCTAAGTACCTGGAAGGGGAAGCAGATAAACAAGAAGCAGATAAACAAGGTGGCAGGTACCGGGGATGGGGCACCCACAGCTGGGAGGGTCTCTTGGGCAGTGACATCCAGGCTCAGCTCTGAAGGATGGAAAGGAGCCCATCACGTACAGTTCTCCAGGCAGAAGGAACAGCAAGTGCCTGCTCAGAGCTTGCCTGGACCCCTGCAACAGCTCAATAGCTCCTGCTGCTGGAATTGTCCCTTTGATTCTCCAGAGCCAGAGGTCCCTTCTACAGACACAAACCTAATGCCACTCCCTGGCCCCAAAACTTCAGGGAACCCCTGGGCCTGCCAACAGAGCCCAAGCTCCTCAGCAAGGCACAAAAGGGCCTCCATGAACTGCGTCCTTCCTCCCCTGCCTCAGCCGTCACATTCCTGGACCACGCACAGAACACCGGTGCCCGGACAGGCCATGCCCAGGGTCTCTACCGTCACTGTTCCCTCAACCCGGGCCGCCGTCCCGCCCCACCTCCCTCTTTCTGTGCTCAGGACACAGCTCAGGTGCCCACTCTCCCAGGCCACCCCCCTACCACGCGCCGCCTACCCGCACACACCTCTCTGCCCTAACTGGTCACTCATCAGGATGACAACTGGGTCTTATCTATCGCGGCATAACCAGTGCCCAGCAAAAGGCCTCGCACGTAAGCTCTGTGTGTCTTGAACGAATGAACTCCCACTTTTTTCTGTTTTTTCTTTCTACCTGGCCACCAAGGACAGCAGTGGTTCTCAACCACCTTGAGTAGATGAGGGTCACCTGGGAAGATTTTACAGTCTGCCAGTGGGGAGGAGGGGAGGGCCCAAATCAATTGACTCAGAATCTCTGGAAATGGGGCCCAGGAAAAGCTAGTTGCAAAGTTCTCCAGGTGCTGGAAGTCACCGATTGACAACCATTTTTCTCAGAGCCAGGTGATAACCCACCTCTCCTGGGAAGCTTAAGAAATACAGATTGCCCCAAGTTGAGAGTCCGCTGCACTGGGTTCTCCACGGAGACCCAAAATCTGTATTTGAGACACTCGCCAGGTGATTTTAAGGTGCTGATCTAAGGGGTGTTGTCACAGCTAAAAAGCCATCAGGAAAGACTAAAGGTTACTAAAAAGAGTATCTTTCAGGCCCTGCGCTACGTGCCTCCTGCGCAGTACCCGAATCGACTCTCAAATCAACCTATTTTACAGATGAGAAAACTGAGATTAAATGTCCTTTCAGTGGTGCAAGTTCACACAGTGACGGAGGAAGGCTCCGCCGGGGTTTCCAAAACTTTCCCAGGAAACGACAGCGAACCTATCTAGGACAGTTGCTAAAAAATACACACTCCTAGACGCCCCCGACCCAGACCCTCGAGGAGGGAACTGGGCATCCGCACTTTTAAAAATTTCTTCATCTTTTTGCAGGGGAAGGGGTTAAACGGGTTTGCCGCCACTGCGCCGCGTAGTGCCGCCTCCTGAACAGCAGAGAGCGCACCTGGGCACCGCCAGGTGACCCCTGCTAGACCCAGGGACCACAAAAGGGGGCCAGCCCCTGTGGGGGAGACGGGGGGACGACCCTCGAACCTCCACCCGGAGCTCTTCAACGATCACTCCCACTTTGCAGCGCTCTCGCCACGCAGCGGCGCGGGGCCCGCGCCCGCCCTCCCGCAACCCCTCACAGGTGGCGCGGGGCAGCGCAGCGCAGGGTCCCAGGTGCGTCCCAGGCCCGGCGGCCCCCTTACTTGGCATAGTAAACCCAGCCGTCCTTGGTGGTTCTCTCCTCCCAGCCCGGGGGCAGCTCGTCCTCACTATCGGTATCGTCCAGGCCCGCGTAGCGCAGAGCTGCCATGGCTGACAGGAAAGCCGCCCGGTCGCCCGCGGCCGCGTCTCCTCACACAGAAACTCACACTCGCTTCAACAGCGCGCCGGGGGGCCCGACCGCTCGCGCCTGCGCACTGCGGCTTCTAGGGCCGCTCAGCAGACTACGCAGCCGCGATCCAGTCTCCGGAGTTTTGTAGCTGCCAGCACAGAAGGGGCGGGGCCCCGGGGGAAAGGCGGGGAATGCGCGGAGAAGTTTGCTCTGCCGCTCGGCTGGACGTCAAGCCCGGAGAACGTCCCATAGCCCGGGAGGTGGAGCGGAGCTTCGTTCCCCTCAGACCCCTCAGGGAAGGGGCGTGCGCATCCCGTCACAGTCCAGGCCTCCGCCCGTTGCCGGGCGACCTGCAAGCACTTCCGCGGTGTTCTGGCCAATCCTGCAGGAGCGCCCGCAATGGGGCGACCTGGGAAATGTAGTCCAGGCCGGGCTGGAAGAGAAGGTGGAGCGGAAAGGAAGGATTCACCTGTCGGTGTGGCGGGCTGCAGCCTCTCCTTGTTTTGGGGTTTTATGGAGAGTCAATGTCCCTGATCAAAAACTTTCCACAGTTCGCCGTTACTCGGGCCGATTCACAAACTTTGTTGCGCATGTAAACACAATGTTATATAACCTGGAGAACTTAAAAATGCAAATTCCCATGTCTCCTGAGTTCCCAGTCTTGGAAAACGTTCTTCCAGCCAAAGCCTGGTTCTGTGGATAATAGCCGCTAACTATGGAGCGCTTAATGCGCGGTCTGGGCCGGAAATGCACGGACTCTGTCTCTCTCATGTACCCAACACCTTCGTGATGTGGGCACAACTCAAAGGGTGGCTAACTGCCCAGGAGCCACAGAAGAAGACAGAGCTGGGGAATTCCTTTTGAGAACTCATTGCTGCATTACAATTACTTATTCACCCGTGTAGTCCCGATTGGACTGATTAAGCACATCTTATGCTTCTTTCTGTCACTAGCACTTAGTAAAATGCTTAGACCTACAAGTTTATTAAAAGAATAAAAAATGAATGAATGAATGTGATTCCTGAGGTTTGAGTCTCTGTGGATTAACCTAATTAAAAACAAAATTCCATATTCACAAAGTAGACTGTCTCAAGTCCTCTTGGAGCACGGACAAGTATCCTATAAATGTCCTGTAGGCAAAACCTGAAGCTTATCTTCAACTTGGCCTCGCCTAAGGAGTGTTCCAGGACATTCCCCATTTGGAACTTGCTCCTCAGCCTCCGATAACAGGGAAATCCACTGACCATGATTTCTCTGGCCTAGATCCCAGAAAATGCAAGCCTCCATCAGAAAAATTACGTATTTTAATGGGCAGTGTGTGGGAGGGGCAGCATTGCTTTTTGTCTTCCAGTCCTGAAATTGATGACTGCTTTGGATTCCTGCTGTGCATGTTCTTGAGGAGAGAGACTTTCTTTTCCAAACTTGACCAACCAAAATGTCACTTAATGAAAACATCTTTTAGTTTTAACAGGCCTGCTATCCCAACTTGAAAGTAACATGACTTTTTTCAAATCTGCGTGCATTCAAATCTGCTACCATTAATCTGCTGCTCCTCTGCTCACCTCAATTTAGCTCCTTCCCTCTCACCTAAGCCCACTTCTGCCTTTCATATTAGTGAGAAATTAGGTCACAAAATCCCCTGATTGTGGGGAGGGGAATGAATGTGTTCAAACTGATTAGCCTCAGTTTCTCCAATCATTATCTGCGGCTTTGTTCGGTTTCTCTAGGACTATCTGCTTAGATTTTATCTTCGTTTGTCCTGGCCAGAGCTTCTACTGGCACCTGTTGCCTGTGACTGGGCATTAAGCCACATACAGGTAGTGATATAGTGTGGTGTTCCCCAAACCGAGTAGCAGTCCCCCTGGTAGAATTCTAAACTTTTGGTCAACCTTCTGCCGTTCATACAACTTTAACAATTCCCTCTAAGGCTTCTCCTGCGGTGGACACCAGGGTATCTTAGCCTCAGCATTATTGACATATGGGGGCCAGATAATTCTCCGTTGTGGGGCTGCCCTGTGCATTGCAGGATGTTTTGCAGCAGTATGTCTGGCCTCTATCCACTAGAGGGCAGTAGTGTGCCCCTCGCCCAGTTGTAACAACCAAAAATGTCCTCAGAAGTTGCCAGTTTGGGCCCCAGTTAAGAATCTATACTGACAGTAAGTCAATAAATTAAATCTATACTGACAGTAAGTCAGTAAATTACTAACTCACGAATCAAGTGAGTTACAAGATCTATTTAAGGCACTGAAGAGCCCACTTCCATCAGAGGAGATTCACAGGGCGGTCCTGGGACTCTGCTAGCTGCAGCACAGGCTCTGACTGCTGAGTTCTGTCGCATTGTGTGGGTGCACCTGCCTCTCAGAGGAAGGTCACAGACATGGGCTTCCGAAATAGGACTGGCTCATGTCATTTTTCTTCCCTCTTCCTATATTTTATTTATTGGGCTCTATCAGTTTAAAGAAGTAACACGTACAAACATGGGAGACTTTTCAAGGTTAACATGCCAGATTTTAGGATTTATAGTCTTTGGCTTCACTAAAAAACATAGTATTCTAATCAAACTCATTTGATTACAAGAAGTAGAGACTCATTCAAGAACAAGAGTTTATGGTCAGAGTGCGCATGACCTGAACTAGATTGTTACTAGAAATAACGTATGAGGAAGCCCAAAGACAGGCTCATTTTTTTTTCCTCTTGTGGTTTCATGGTCTCTTTCCCTCCAAGCCCGCACGTGCTACAATTTCTCCTCTCTCCTCACTGTCTTTCTCTATTATAGTTTCTGGCTCCCTGGACTTAAGCTTTGACTTTGCTCTTATAAAGATCTGTCAGCAGGCAAATCCTATTTAACGTGGTTAGTAAGATTACAATAGGCTTAAGAAGCCCTTAAGTTTGGTAATGAGCCGAGGGTCTCAAAATGTGACCCTAACAAAGCCTCAAGAATGGTTTGTTTTTGTAAAGACATTTGAATCACATTGATTATTAGTAGGGAGGTTAAAGCAAAAAAACCCAATGTGTGGTTTACACAACTGTACACCAGATGGCGCTGTCTGCCCACGATAGAAAGGCTAAAGCCATGTTCCTAACAGGATTTTCTACTCTTGAACTTTCTTTCCTTTTTGATTGGTTACTTCTGTAATTACCGACAATTTATGATAAGAGTGATCAGTTTTTGCCGAACACAATCTGGCATTACTCAAAAGAAATGTATGCAATGGGCACAAGCTCCTGGAGGCACCTTTTTTTTCTTTTTTTTTTCCTTTTTCTTTTTTGTGAGCAGTACTTTATGCCAGGAGGCATTTTTTTTTAGTTTATTATCATTGCTATGAAGATGGTCATTTCCCTCCTCTTCCACCTCCTACACAAAAACACCTCAACGACTCTGAGCTCTATTTAACTTATATCACCATTCTTTGGGAAGTTAATCCTGATGGTTTGGTGCCGTGAGGTTTCAGAATGAAATGTCGGTTCTTGATGTGCCCATGGTGGAGGAATGACCAGACATCAAAGTAAGGCAAGCATGAGCTGAAATTATTAAGGGGAAGCAAGATAGGATTACAGTAGGATTACAGGGCAAGAGCAAGATGTACATATAGGTTTACAGAGCAAGATACATACGCTTGATTTAGCCATTCCACGATGTATACATACATCAAAATAGCATGTTATACATAATAAATATATACAATTTTTATTTGCCAATTTAAAACAATAAATATAAGCCTGTTTGGAAGTAAATTAATAAAGTTATGAAGAAATTATTGTGCTTGTTTTCTGTGCCAAGCACAGAAAAATGTCTGCAGGGTTAAAGCCATGGAAAATTATAGCCAGTATTATTCAGTTCGTGTGATACTGTGTGTCCATTCAATAAGAAGCACTTTAGACAGATTAAGTCACCGAATCTCACAACAACCCTATGAAGAATATACTATTAATATCCCCATTATACAGTTGAGAAAACAGAGGCAGAGAGCGGTTAGGTATTAAGGAATAGCAAGTGGCAGAGTTCTGGCGTCCCAACTCAAACCATGATGTCATACCGCCTCTGACAACAGAGTCTGTGCCCTTGAGGAATTTGTGATCGACCCAGGATGGCAGACAGCCCCTTGACCCTGCTTGTCCTACACACGTCTCTGCTCCCATCACCTCCCCTGACCCACTCCCGCACTCAGGTGAACATCGAGGGGTGGGGAACCTGCGACATCAAGGCCACATGTGTGGATCCCCAAGTGCAGTCCCTCCACCGAAAAATTATCTTAAGTGAAAACCTAGGAAATTCACCTCCCTGTCTCACACTGTGGTAACAGAGAGCAACTGGCTTTCCTCCACCTATCTGCTCTAGCCCTCTCATCCACCTACACCTGTTCCCACCTGACTGGCCACAGAAGGGAGCACTTCTGCCCAGAGCAGGGCGTCTCCGCGGCAGCGGGTGGCAGAGAAAGACATGTGCACAGAAAGATCTGGATCTTGTAGCCAGTGTCTAATTCAAACAGTGGGTGTTTTCACCACTGCTCAGAAGCTACTGACGTTACTATCATAAACCAAATATTTCCCAGGCCCCATGGCTGTTTGCTTCAAATCTTGAAACCTTCAGAATTTCAACTGATAACCAAAATTTCAAAAACTGTTGTATCCTCCATCAAAAATGACTTACCAATGCTAATCTACATTTTTTCCCTCTGTCTCTACAGAGCTCTTCAAAATTGAAGCCTAATCTCCTATAATGTCATTAAAACAGAAGAAAGATAATTTAAACAATGAGTAGAATGGTTTCAGAAAAATAGTTTTATTTTGCTAAGTTTATTCCTTTGAGTACCATAAATATTTTTAAACAAGCATTTGATTCTTAGAGACTGAAATCACTGTTATACGCCTCCCTTTCTAAAAAAAAAAAATAGGAGGCTGGAATTTGAGTTTAATTATTACTACAGCTGAGTAGCTGGTGGGAAATTACTTTCTTGTGCTGTGTGCTCATAATTTGATATGTCAAAGTAGTCTCAAATTTCATTAATGATTTTTTTTCTTTATTTCTCCTCAGATGTTTAGCCCCAAGGGAAAATTTTTAAATAGTCCCTTTTCAATTGTACTTTTTCAATATATTCTCTCTGGAAATTAGTGATAGTATAAAACCCACTCTTTTGATAAACTATAGCATTGCAAAAAAAAGAAAGAAATTTGCCTAATCTCACTTGGCCACTAGTGCTTGGTAACCCACACGTGGACTCAAGTTGACTCATTCCTACTCTTTTCTGCTATAGCAGGCTACCTTCCAGTGTTTGCCATGGCAGGTGAGTGCATGGGATACGGGATCTGAGAATATGATGATAAGGGCCCTGTCACTTATCCTGTCCCCCTTGAGGAATTCAGCAGATGCTGAAGATGGAGTGGAGGATGGGGGGAGGGAGCCACCTTCTTTACACTTGGGAAAGTGTGCTCACAATGGGACGATGCAAGCAAAGAAGAACAAAAGTAGCCAGCATCCATTGTCTATGTGTGTGCGTCTGCTAAGGAGTCCATGGACATTGTTTTATTCAATCTTCACAATAACCTGGAGATGTAGATACTTTTATAACTCCCATTTGCAGATAAGAAGATGAGCCTTGGAGAAGTTAATTGGCCCAGTCAACTTGGACACATTTTCTAGTTAACTACTAAGTAAAGGATTCTTGACTCATACCTGGGTCTATCTGATTTTAGAGCCTTAATTACTTTATGGCATTGCATTTAGCCTTGAGAGTGATGATTCTCTCTGTCCCCATCAACAACTGCTAAACCACAGAAACCTTTTATTTATGGGCAGTTCGGCCAAGTAAGTCTTACTGTCTAATGACATAGTTCTTTTATTTAGAGAGCTGCCAACCTAAGATAACCTCCCCCTCTGGTTTGTTGGTGGTTATTTATTTATTAAGGACTGCTGTTAATTTTAATTACTTGTTTGACCTCTGACCACCGTAAAGTTCATCTGATTCAAAAATACTTTCCTAACACAGAAAATTGTCAACAAATACCAAGAGCTCTAGATCAACAGAGCCAGACATGCTTGAATAAATATCCACAGAGCTTATAAAATCTCCGCCTGTGCCCTTGGCATTTGTAAAGAGACATTTATGACTCCAACACAATCTTTGCTATCACTGGGTTATTATTAACATATCCATCTTAACTTGACTGTTGGGTTTGATTTTTTTTTCTCTTCCAGCAAAAGAACAACTTTAGCTTTTCACATTTTCTGCATTTCTGGTACTATACAGAACTCACCCCATTTAAGACACACACACAAGGCACTTTCTCAGCAAAGAAGGGTTTTAAGAGGCTAAAATGACATAAACACTCAACACTCTAAAATACATAAAGCCACACAAACTATCCACAGGGAACAGGAAAAGGGAGTCTTCAGAGATAGCAAGAAGAATGTATGTGAAACAGAAAAGCGGATTTCTTCTCTCTGATGTTGAAAGACATTGTTTGCCAAGAATGTCCTTCTTTAAAGATGCCTGTGAGTAGAGTCAGTTTATCCTCTGGTGATTTTGTATTCAGGGAAAGAGTCCTTTGAATTTTTAAGTTTTTCTTAAATATCTTCTTTGCTTAAAGCTCTTGACAGAGTTCCTAGTCTTTTATAGTATTATACAAATTGTTAGGCAATAGTAACTTGGTGGAAAATAAAAAAATTGAAAGAAGGAAAGTATAGGTATGAAACTGTTTTGCATCTGGGGTCAGAATTCTCCTATAACATTCGTACGTGTGAGGACTGCTTGTTGCTCCAGTGTCCTGAGGCTGAGTATCCAGTTATAATCCACTCCCTATGTTGTAATCTGGGATGAAAACCGGTCTCTAAGTAACAGATCCATGTTACTGGCAGATGAAAAAGCTATTAAGACTTGGTCTCTACTTCACATAACTTTTTTCTCTTTCTCTTTCCCCAACCCACTTTCTTTGATTTTTGCCAAGGACACACTCTAACTGCTTAAAATGTCTGTTTTTCTTATAAAGTTGCTGGCTTAAACAGTGAAAATCTTGGTAACTGAAATGTTAATTTTTCAAATGAGTCAGTAGAGGTAATTGTAGAATGTGTCTGAGCACCAAAGTATTAAAATAAGGTGGCCCATTGAAGTCCAGTTACATACATAAAATGTTTTGCTCAATTTAAAAGTAATATATATGTTCATTGTAGAAAGTGTATAAAATAAGAAAACCACAAAGAAGAAAAGAAAATTCACCCACAAAATCATGTCACTCAAAGTGAACAGCTATTAACAATTTAGTGCATTTCCTACTAATCATGTACATTTGTTAATGGCTACATGTCTAAAAATCTAATAGTTCATGA
The DNA here is from genome assembly GCA_963575035.1 of Avahi laniger. Classification (NCBI taxonomy): domain Eukaryota; kingdom Metazoa; phylum Chordata; class Mammalia; order Primates; family Indriidae; genus Avahi; species Avahi laniger. Next base: position 51,200 of record CAUYSK010098469.1, on the reverse strand, counting down.
TATGTTATAAACTTAATAAATATTTGTAGCATGTGGAAAAGATAATTCATGCATTTCATTTGACCAAAATTTGTTTTGTTTTTGATTACTGTGAAAATACTGTAAGGTACAGCTACAAACAACATTCATCTGTTTTGCAAGTTATTCCTGCTTGGTACTTGATACTTTTGAGGATGTTTTTTCTTTGACCTTGAGAGCCTGCTCTTTAGACTTAACTATATAAATATAATACTTCTTGTTAATAGTGCTAATAGGCAAATTAGCTAATCTAATCACACACTAATTTTAATTTATAGAATGCAACCAAAACTGCACTGGCCCTGAAATCATGAAGATCTGAATTCTAATCCTGGCTGTGAAACTTCAAACCCATGTAGCTCTAAGCAAATCACCAAGTTCAAATCTCTTTGAGTCTCAATTTCCTCATCACTAAAATGATATAGTAAAAATCCACATCATATGGTTATTGTGAATTAAAACACGTGAATGTTCAAAGAAAAGTCTCCAGATAAATTTGAGTTATCACACAGTGTGACTTACAAAATTATTTTAAAAAATCAAAGCTGGCTGGGTGTGGTGGCTCACACCTGTAATCCCAGCACTTTGGGAGGCCAAGGTGGGAGGATCACTTGAGGCCAGGAATTCAAGACTAGCCTGGGACAACATAGTGAGACCCCATCTCTACAAAAAATTTAAAAAATTAGCTGGACATGGTGGCATGCACCTATAGTTCTGGCTACTTGGGAGGCTGAGGCAGAGAGGATAGTTTGAGCCCAGGAGTTTGAGGCTGCAGTGAGTTATAATCATGCCACTGCACTTGAGCCTGGGTAACACAGCGAGACACTGTCTCTAAAAAATCAAAGCTTATCATGCCATATAAGTTTTTGTAAGTGGCTTTTTCACTTACAAATGTAATGGCTAAATGGTACCCTGCCTTTTTTTTTTTTTTGCTTCAAATGATGCTAAAAGACAAATATTAAAGTTGAGAGTGTTCATTTTTCAAAAGGAAATTCTAGCGGCTGATTTATGTTTCTCATTCTAGCTAAATGCATACCTTGGAAAATTACCGTCATTTTAATTTTCTTCCCATTGTTCTTTAAGTACTCAGGAAATTTGTCTTCTTTTCTCAGAGTCACCTGATATTTAATTTTTGAGCAATTGCTTCTAAAAAGATGAAGACCCTTTTATTTCCAGTTCTGAGAAATCAGTTTGCAGCTGGTGATGATAATTTGCATTTTCAAAGCACCTCTTATGCACGCTGAACTATGCACTGCCCTTCTTTCTGCATTGTCTCATGAAATCGTCATAAAAACCTTAACGCAGCAGGAGTATTCTTTCACTTCCTAGATGTTCTTAAATACTACCAGCATTCTACAGATGGAGACACCGAGTCAACATGTGAGTTGCTTGATCCCTTTCAAAAAGCTGCTTTGCCATTACAGGGAGGGAGAGAAGACTGTCACGTCCATCAGTTGTCCCTGAGCTCCTGTGACCAGCTGGTGTTGGGGGTCGAGAGGCTAAGAGGGAGCAGTCTGTCCCCCCACACTCCTCCTCGCCTTGGTGCCCAGGGGAAGGCGGAGGTCAGGCGACTGCCCCTTCCTCTCTGGGAGCCTGACCAGGTGCGCCTGGAAGACACAGACCCGGGTGGCCTTTATATCAGCAACCTCCGTGTTGTCGAAGTCCATCCCCAGCGGCCTGAGGAAGCGGAGCTGCGGGATCCAGCAGCAGACCCCGCGAGTGTGCGCCCAGCACCGTCAGCTTCAGCACCGGCTCCAGTGGACAGCGCCCGCGCGCCGTTGCCTCAGTGGTTCGCGGCCGCCACAAGCCCGGGCACCGTCAGCAGCGCACCCAGCGCCCAGAGGCTCCTTCTCCGGCCTACCCCGAGCTTTCCCCAAGCATCCAGCGCTGAAGCCACTCTCAGGAGCAACGCCCCACCTCTCTGGCCTGGACAAGCTGCCCACCTGGGCGGCTCGAGGGTTGCACACCGAGGTCAGCGTGGAGACAGACATCCTAAGAACACAAAAAATTCGAGAAGTGGTTGCTAAGTGTACCCCTTCATCAGGCTAAGGGCTCTAGGAATCCTTAGAGAATATCTTCTTGGTGTCACTTCTTGGGATCTTTTAAAACTCCTTTATTGTACCATTAGTGGTGTTTTTTGTTTGTTTGTTTTGTTTTGTTTTCACTGTAGTCTCAGTTCTTAGCACAGCTTGGATTTGGGTAACCCAAATGAATGTACCAAATGTTATAATAATGCCAGGTTTCTTCTAAGCATCCTCTCATCTTTATCTTAGCGTTAATAAATAATTATTATTTGTCAAGTCAACTATTACCAAAAAAAGAATTCTGTGTTTATATTTAATACTAACTTTTTCTTTTTTTTGGAGGTGAGATCTCACTATGTTGCTCAGGCTGGTCTTGAACTCCTGGGCTAAAACAACACTGCTGCCTCAGCCTCCCAAGTAGCTGGGATTATAGGTGTGTCAGCCTGGCTCTTGATCTTGGACTTATTATCCTCCAGAACTGTGATAAAATTAATTTCTGTTGTTTAAGCCACCCAGTCTGTGGTATTTTGTTATGGCAGCCCTGGCAAACTAATACAATCTGCGAAGACCCTATTTCTAACTAAGGTCATATTTAGAGGTCTGGGTAGAAATGAATCTTTGGGGTCATGTTAAATCCACTACACACAGTATGAATGAAAGACTGTAGTGAGAAATAAGACTAGAAAGACAGTCGAAGGCCAGATTGTGGAGAGCCTTGAATGCCAGAGTGAGGGGGTCTGGCCTTTTTTCTAGGTGCACCAACTGTGCAAAAGTAAAGACAAAACATGAGAAGCTTAAAGAAGAACCACAGTGAATAGAAATGGAAGGTAATTCCTAGATCATCTACTCATCCTTTTAATGAGCACCCAACATGTGCCAGACTTAGGGAGCTGGTGACCTTGAGTTAGCTGGAAAGGCTTTCAGGGTGTGTACAGCCCCAAGGAGTGGCACATGCATTCTCCCTGTGTCTGATTGGACATGGTGGCTGCTGGAATACTGCCCTTGACAGGGACCATATAATGGATTAGTAATGTCTGCTTGGGCAAAGGAATGGGAATTGGGGACTGCTGTGGTTTAAATGTCTGCCCCCTTTAAAACTCAGGTCAAAATTTAGTTGCCTTTGCAGTTGTATGGGGAGACGGGATCTTTAAGACGTGATTAGGCCATAAGGACTCTACAAGCCAAGGAGAAAGGCCTCAGAAGAAACCAACCCCGCTGACACCTTGATCTTGGACATCTATCCTCCAGAACTGAGATAAAATAAATTTCTGTTGTTTAAGCCACACAGTGGTTCTTTGCTTTCCAGTCCTAGCAAACTAACAATCTGCAAAGACCTTATTTCCAAATAAGGTCATATTCAGAGGTTCTGGGTAGAAATGAGTATTGAGGGTGGAATTAATGCCTTTATAAAAGGGTGAGTTCAGCCCCCTTCTCTCTCCTCTTGCCTGCCCTTGCCTTTCTTACTTCTACCATGACTCGGCAAGAAGGCATTGCCCAGATGCCAGCCCCTCGATCTTGGACTTCCCTGCCTTCAGGACCGAGTCAATACATTTCTGTTCTTTATAAATTACCCAGTCTCTGCTATTCTGTTACAACAGCACAAGCAAACAGGGGCACAGGTGCCATGTATTTGCTGTCTGTTTTGATTCTTCAACCCATTGAATTGGTTCCTGAATGCCTGCCATAGCTTATTCAGTGTCCAAGTAATTGTGTTTGAAGAAACAACTTTTGTTGTAATGTTAATAATTTTGGAAATCAAGGCTTTGAAAATATTCTGTAGAATGTTATATTAAGAAGTCTCACCTAAGTACTTGATTGATTTTTTTTTTGTATCTGAGTGGAGTAATCTAGATGATGCTAAGTTAGAGGCACCAACGTGAAAAACCACTTTTGTGAAAATGTTTATTTGCGTTTTATTTCCTCCAGTCTAGGAAGTACAGCCCAGAAAATTTTCACTCTCCTTAAAGGCTTTGGGCTTCCCATGTCATTGTTGAGTCCTGTGTTGCTTTGCCATTTGTCACCAAAAACATATCCCAGGAGGCTAAGGCAGGAGGATTGCTGGAGCCCAGGAATTTGAGGTTGCAGTGAGCTATGATGACACCACTACACTCTAGCCCAGGTGATAGGGCAAGACTCTGCGTCAAAAAAAATTTTTTTCTATTTCCTCTTCTTTCTCATTAACAGAACTCCAGTTTTATTTTGGGTGACAAAATACACAGCAAAACATTCACTTTCCCAGCCTTTCATGGAGTTAGAGCATCCATTTGGAGTTCCAGCCAATGAGACTGGTGATCTGCTGGAGGAGGAGGGGGCAAACCAGACAGGTGATGCCATTCTATGTGTCTTCCCACTTTGAATGTGGATGTGACATCTGGAGCCATAGTAGACAATTTGTGATCATGAGAAAAGGCCAGCAGAATTGCAGAAACGATCCTGACCTTACTGAGCTTCTGAAACAATGCTTGCTTTCAGACTTCTCGTTATATGATAATGAAAATCCCTATTTGTTTCATCCACTGTTAGTCGTATTTTCATTTACTTGCAGCCAAGTGCGTTATTAAGTGCTACTGAGGGAGCTCAGAGAAAGCTTCCCTGAAGAAATCATCCTAATTAACTGATATTTGAAGAATTAGCAAGATAGATAAAGAAGGAAGAGTCACTAGGCAGAAAAAAATGTATAAATTCTTGTGATAGGAGGGAGATTAGTGCCTAAAAATGTGAGAATAGGTCTAGAGCCCTGAAAGCAAAGGGAAGGGGGAGGTGGAGAAGAATGAATGGCAAGAACTTGCAGCCTTTCCAGGTCATGTTAAAGTTTTGTTTTTAGTCTAAGAAAGTTGGAAAGCCACTGAAAAGTTTGAAGTAGGGAGGATGACATGATCATACTTGCCCATTGTTAGACAAATGCAGTAAGTGCTGTGAGTTGTATAAGGTAATATGAATGCACAGACGAAGAAATGTATCTTTTAGAAGGTCATAAAAAGTCACCATTGTGCTGAATCTTAAAAGAATAAGGAGAAATTCACCAGAGACACAAATGAGGAAAGAGAGTTCCAGATTGGAGTGCTGCTGTTATAAATTCGTGGTTCATTTAGGTCCCCACTAGTGGCTTACTTTGACTCAGACTAAGTGTAGGGTTGCTTCATGAAATGAAGAAAAGGTGAATTTTAAAATGTTAAGCATTGGCAAGATCATCACATCTCTGAAACAAAGTCAGCCTGAGTTATAGTAAGATGGCTATATAATTTATCATCCAAACGGGGAAACTTTCAGAGTGAAGAAGAATGCTATAAATTTCAGAACAATTGTCACTCATCAGTACTCTCCAGGGCAAATTGGAATGTAATTTATGGTCACTCTACTTGGGTAGATTAAATACACTGGACAACTGGAATAACTGGCTTTTAATAAGACACGATTTGCATATACCATCTCCTGACAGACACTTAAAAATGCCTGTCCCACTTCTCCTAGAAAACTCACGGATGCTAAGAGCCTATATGCTAAGTTGCATGTAACAATTTCACTTTGTGAAGATGAACAGAGGTAATCTGAATTCTAGGTTTTTGAAAAATATTTTGAACTTTTTATTGAAGTACGACATACATTCAGAGAAGTGCAAAAACTTGTATTTTTACAAAGTGAATATATCCAGCACCCAAATAAGATATAGAATAAAACCAGCACTCCAGAAGCCCTTTTGATGTATTTTTAAAATAAATTTTATTATATTAATCTTCTAGTGTGCATGGTTTATTTTTAACTTTCTGACCCCCCCCCACACACACACACACAAACGGAATATAAACTGTGCAACTGGAGTTTTTGTTCTAGGCACAGGCAACTAGAACAATGCTTAGCAGAAGTAAGTGCCAAAAATTTTGTTGGATGAACGAGAGTGCATCACAAGTAGTAAAGGTACTATTTTCGTGACATTTTTGTTTCATTATATGTACACATGGATGTTCTAAGTCTTGATTTTTTTTAGTTTTTGAAGCTACAAACTCAGCTTCTATTTACCACCTACAAGCTTCTTTTCTGATGCTGTTTCTTATCTCTATGAACTCACTTTCTCTTTTAATTGGATCACAGGCCTTTCTCATCTCACCTCTCTTCATAGCTTGTGTTAGAATTATTTTGATTGCAAGTGACAGAAACCCATCCACAGGAGGCATGATGCTGGTCACCAAATACTCAAGCTCGCCACCTCCTGGGAAGGTGGTTGAATGGCACTTGCGGGTCTCCTTCAGATGGAAATGTTTCTCATTTCTGTATCAGATCATTTAAGAGCTGCTGTGAGTGTCCCCAGAGGTCTCTTTTCCTCTGCTGTAGAGAATGACAACATTCTACACAGATGCACCTCCATCAACTTGTGTTCCAGATTGAGTGTGACACAAAGCGAGGCCTCTTTTAATGTACAGTGGACATGAGAATGAGTGAGAGAATAAACATTTGCTGTTTCAAATCACTCGGGTTTTGCAATTGCTACTGCACCATCACCTAGCCTATCCTGGCTGATGTGTCAACTCAAACTAGCTCAAAGGAAAGGGAGAACGTGTGCTGTGTAGCTTGAAGGAATTGTAGGTTAGCTCATAGAATTTACAGCGATAGAAATCAGGGCTTTGGGGAATTGGAATGGTAAACTAAGAGCTATGTGAACACACGCACGCTTTCTCTCTCTCTTTCTCTCTTCCTCCCTTCTGCTCTCCTTGTGGCCTTGTTTCTTTCTCATCATTGCTTTTCTTTATTTTGCTTCATTCTGAACATTGCATCCATCTAGAAGGGAAGAATTCTGCCAGAAGCCCTAAATTTACTTTGTCCCAATTTAGCATGTCCCACAGTAAGTGTTTCATTACCCCCAAGTGTCCAGATGACAACCACTGGAAAAGAATCCAGTTGGTTCTGCTTGGGCTAAGGACACCTCCCTGAACCAACCGTACTAGGAGCAGGAGTGTCAGCTTTGCTTGCTTGCACGTGTGCACGTAGTTCTAACTATCAGTGTATTTCCTTTGTGGGGATTTATTTAAGCCATTGTCCATTTTGTGGGTGTCAGTTAATGTCAGTTAACTGCCATGTGTAATTAGAGTTACTCATGTGGTTTTCATAGACCCTCATAAGGTAGTCTGGTTCTCCTCCAACACCCTAGAACTTACTATCTCTCCATATTTCCTAGCACAGCACTTTACAGTTGGTAGCTACCTTTTGAATTTCTTGCAACAGATTAAATAAGATACTTAACTAGTTAAAACCTGACAACATTTATTGTATGCCCTCAAGATTAAATTTTGTGGATTTCGTTTGTTAAATGTGACTTTTTGGTGATGCTATGAAAGTTCTTGCTAATCTGAGATAAGGAAAGGCTTTATATCTTATTTTTAGATAAGAAATGCTGTTCAGCAATGCTAGGGAAGAGGAAGGAGCCATCAAGCCTTGCAATAAGTCAGTTCTCCAAATTACTGTTGGACGTAGAGTCTTTATTATTGGTGTTACCTTTAACTTATTGATTTTTACTTGTTACCTCACTTAATGATGTGGATGGAAGCATCTTTGGTAGGTAGAACAATTTCTCTCTATACAGTTTTTTACTCAGATAAACTGTAGCAGCTACACTTGACACTTGTGCTAAAAAGAAACAAAACTGCTACAATCAGAGATTTTGCTGCCCAGACTGTAGTCTGTGGTCCAGACTGTCCACATCCACTGGATGCTTGTTAAAATCAGCCCAGCCCTACAAGATCTCCCATTTAACAAGATCTTCAGGTGATTTGTAAGCATGTAAAAATTTGAGAAGCACTGCTCTAAGGGTTAAAATTAGCTTCCTCGTAAGGCATGCAGGGCCTCGGCTGGGCTTTGAATTTAAATGACATCCTTGGGAGGCTGGGCATTTGCCCTAAGAATGACACTTACATGATGCAAATGTTGACATCCTCCTACCATGAACTTGTGAGAGACTTTGCAAATTGCTATGGCACCTTTTCCACCAAGCTTCAAGGTGAGTCTCCATGCTATCGTCCGGGCAGCTTTCGTGAAGACATAGAGTTGGCCTGAGAATTAAAACCTATTTACCCTTTCTACCTGAAGACCAATTGTTTGCTAGACAGTGTCCAAGAGGCAAAATAGACCAAAGAGAAGTCCAGGTTAGTGAATCTCATGGATGTGGCTTTTGGCTGATTTGTTGGTGAAGTAATAAAGTCAAGGTCAAGAGTTTGACCCAGGGCAAGCCAGTTAACCTCTTAATCCATTCCTTCCAGCCTAGCAGTTTCTCATAATCTGCACTTTGTCTTGCTAACTAGTCTTGATTTCCTCACACTAACCTTCATCTATTCCTTTGGATTAACTTCTTCTCTTGCTCTTTCTGGTTGGGGTGCTTTGGGAAGGATGATCTTGTCTAACCCCATTTCCTGGAGACCGAAACCCTAATACTCTTGTGTGAAACGTGGTTGTCTTCGTTCAGCCCTTGCAAAGGGGGAGGAACAGACGTCTTCCTCTGTGTAGAGGCCTCAGGCTGAATGCCTTCTCAAGGTCATCTGCTTGCCTACATTTTTACCCCAGAGGAAGAAATTGAGCAAATGGATTAGAATCCACTCCCATCACCTATCTGAATAAGCTTCACCTTGTCATAGCCCTTTCATAGTTGCTAAGGATGTAAGATCTGAGTCAGCTGGTTGGGTTCCAGTCACAATCCCACCACTTCCTGGCCTGTCATTTAGGACAATTTGTCATGTCTCTCTCTTTCCTCTCTTTTCTTCTGTAATATGAAACAATTCCAGAGCCTAATTCTTAGGGTTGTTCTGAAGATGATGAATGAGAAATATATGAAATTTAGCATAGTACCTAGAGTGTGATAAGAATGCACTAATTAATATCTACTTATTTCATTATTGTCATTATCTTTAAGACTACTGTTATGTTGGATTAGGGAGTTAGCCATGGTCAACCAAATACACTTGCAGCAGCTACAATTTATTGTTAAATTCCTCTTCCAACTATGTCTCTTTATATCTAGGTAAAATTGTTCTCTGAGTACATCTGAATCACCAGTTTGATTAAATCCAAGGTCTTTTTCCCCCAGACTCTGCTAACATAGTTTGAATGACTATAATCAATATTCAAACACATCCATCCACATTGATCAGAACTCAGGCTTTATTATCATGCAATAAAAAGAACTAAAACTTAATTCGAAGCACATGTAGTTAAAGTTTGTAAAGTCAGGGTATTGTTCACAAAACACATTCACCATTTAAAGAAAAAAGAAATATATTTATTTGAAGAACAAAATATATTTAGAATTTTTTGCTTCTAAAAAGCCCATTTTCCCCCAAGCCTAAACTCTGTAATTTAATGTTAAGCAATGAAGTTATTTCATACAATACAGTTAAACAATTTATTGGAGTTAGCATTTGGCAGAATAAAAAATTATGTAGTCGTGTGACTCCAAAATAGTGTTGTTTAAATAACATTTTCAACTTTCAAAGATAGGTCGCCCCTAGCAGACTTAAATATATAATGATGGTGGAAAAATATATATATGTATAAGGAATGTCAAAAAAGGAAACTAACGTGTATAAAGTCCACCTTCAATTTCATAGAGGGAAAGAGTACAAACATCAAAGCAAAAGAAACGTAGATTTTGTTTTTTCCATTTTCTTTTCGCATAGAATCTTCAGCTCTTGGTCTGCCCTAGGCTTACCCATTTAAGTTGGAAGTTGTAATGTAATGCTGGGAATGGAAATCGATCAACTATGTTGCCTTGTCATTTCCTTTCAAATCTTGACTGGAAACTTCCAAAAAGGGTCGGGATGGGGAAACTTGGGGAAAAGGAGTTAAATCAGAACCTCGTCGGACATTCATGTTCTGATATGGAGATACGAATCTCATCAGGAGATGCAGCAACTCAAAGCAAGGCAATGGGCTGACAAGGTGTTATTGCCAGGATGAAATGGATTGAGCATCAGGCTGGAACATTTTTGGATTATATAGCACCTAGAATCTCTGACTTTAGGGGATTCTCATCAATCAAATATATACTAAACATTCAAGACTAAATCATCTGAGTAGCCTAAGCTTGCTTTTCTGGATTGAAGAAATGCACGGTGATTATGTTTTTTTAAAATAGATTGGGTTTGTACAAGTCAAGAGGGAGTAGGAAGGAGAAAAGGATTTGATAGCCCCCTTCGTAGAAGTCACTTGAACAGCCTGCACATGGCTGGGTCGTTATATTCTGATGCCCTTTGCCCCGTACCCCACGGAGGGCAAAATCACAATGAAATGTGTTATCAATATTGGCTGATTCTGTTGTATTGCTATTGACTCCTGTGTTGCAATTTTGCAATTAATTATTACAATTCTGACTCATTTTGGGGGGACCATCACTCTATCCATCATGATCGATCTTGCTTGGAAGATGCATTCGGGAAGGGTCTATGAAGGGATGGTAAACTCGCATATGTACCTCTTGCTGCTACGGCAGGTCTCGTCACTCCACTTGCCCTGAGAGGACTGGGAGAACAGGACACAGTTTTCCCGCTTGCCACCGTTAGGCTGCGCACGGTCCCAGTTGAGGAAGGAGATAGCAACTCCATTGACGTCAACAAACTTGCCTTCCGTGACCATGTCGTTGATGCCCAGCCAAAACTCATTGACACCTGGCAGGCTACTTTTACCATAGTCTCGGAGGGCGTTGATTTCGTCGGAGTTCCTGGGGATAACCAGGGTCCCTCCCTTGGAAATGCAGTCTTCGTTGGCATCGTGGAAATGCTTCAAGGCTTCTGAAGCAAGATAGCATTTCTTGTGAACTTTTGTTCCTCGGAGACAGACTGTGAAGATGTGAAATTTGACATAGTAAGATTTTTGGAGTGTATTGTGCCTAGGACTGGACCCAGCAAATAGCCATAAATATCTGTGGAATGAATGATGTATGACGATGATAATGAGTTGACGCTTATTGAAGATTTTGGTATGTGCAAGACACTGTGCCAAGTATTTTGCATAAATGAACTTCTAATCATGACAACCCCATGAAATGGCATTTTATTACTCCCATTTCACACATCGGGCTATTGAGACTCAGAGAAGTTGTTCCTTGTCACAACTTAGCATGTAAATGTAATTTACATAGCATGCTAAGATCACAACTACACAAACCCAGGTCTGCCCACCTTAAGCCTCGTGCTGCTTTTATATACACATGCTTGGTGGTTTATGTAGTTCCACGATGTGCTGAACTTCCTTGGGACTTTTGCAACTGGATGGTCTTTTATAATTATTAAAAACAAACAAAAACAAAAGTCTGACTCCGAGTGTGGAGAGACAGTAACTTTCTTAAGCAGATAACTGAGCCCCGGTAATATTGTTTAAGTTATTCAAGATAAAGCAAACATAAAGATAGTTTTAGGGCATAGCTTTGGAGACTCAGGCTCCAGGGCCACAGTGCCTGGGTTGGGGTCTCATCTCTGACATTAGCTAGCTGTGTAAATCTTGAACAAATTACTTAATTTCTTTGTACCTTGGTTTCCCCATCTATAAAATGAAGATAATCATAATAGCTTAAGTTGTCAGAGGAGTCAACATAAGTTGTAGGATTAATGTATTAATATTATTATAAAGAATTTATAGGTCAGGTAAGGTGGGGCTCACACCTGTAATCCTAGCATTCTGGGAGACCAAGGCAGGAGGATCATCTGAGGTCAGGAGTTTGAGATCAGCCTGAGCAAGAATGAGACCTGGTCTCTACTAAAAATAGAAAAAATTAGTCCCAGCTACTTGGGAGACTAAGGCAGAAGGATCGCTTGATCCTAGGAGTTTGAGGTTGCAGTGAGTTATGATGACACCACTGCACTCTGGTCTGGGTGACAGAGAGAGACCCTCTCTCAAAAGAAAACAAAACAAAACAAAGCAAGACAAAACAAAATAAAAAGAATTTATAGTGCCTGACTGAGTAGAATGTTCACAAAACTCTTGCCCCTTCCACATGAGCATCTGACCTTCCTTTAACTTTCTAATTCTGTTCCCCTGGAAACCTCATAAAGGGAGTATGTCACTCTCGTTACCAGGCAACATTGCTTACGGCAAAAATGACCCTGGATTGGTAGCATCCACCTGGCCTGGGAGTTAGAAATACTTGCTGGAAAGTCATAACTTCACTTTTCCCTGAAGGTGGTAACTTGTAACTGGGCAGGTCTCTTAAGGGGACCCTCGACACTCTGCTTTTGGAGTTGCTACAAAGGATGTTGGCTCCTGGGGGTATGAGCCTTGTAAACCAGGGCTGTTCCTGCTCCTGCCCCGTGTGGCTCTCATTTGCTCACGTCTTAGAGAATATCTCCTGGACAGTAGCATGTACGGCTGCATAGGATGTTGGGAGCTCTAGTCCCGTGGAAAAGGAGCACTGGACACCGCACCGTTGGCAACCTGTGGTTCTAACCAACTTCCTTCCGTGTGCATCTGATGCTGAACGTGGCCCAAGTGAACTCTCTGAGCCTGTTTTAGTTGGATCTGAGTGGATCTCCTGGTGGGCACTGACTTAACATCCAATAAATGCTAATCATTTCAGTCACTTAGTACTCGCTTTATTCTGTTTCATTACCCATTAGAGAATAATTACGAACTGACTTTTAAAGTATTTTCCTGAACTACCTATTTTTATTTCTATACCACCCATATATAGCAGACTGGGTTAGCAAATCCAGCTGCTTTCCCAAAACAATCATCTCCCAGCTTTGGGGTCCTCTCACTCGGACATATCTCTGGTTTGGCAATGTTTCTTTTTAAAAAAATGTCACCCAGAACTCAATAAGTAGCCTAGATATGATTTTTTTTCTATTTCAGGGTATTGTGAGGGTACAAACATTATGGTTATACTTTATGTCCTTGCCTCACCCAAGTGCGGGTTAAAGGCATGCCCTTCCCCCCCTACAGTGCTCCCCATGTCCTTTAGTTGCAGATTTACACCCCCATCCCCCTAATCCCTGGAGAGTATTTCTGCCATGTGATCACCCTAGTGTTGATCAGTTAGTACCAATTTGATGGCGAGTACAAGTGGAGCCCAAATCACTGACCATCGCTACGTATTTTCCTATCTCTGCCGGGACGAGGCCCTGTTGCAGGAGGGTCTTACCTGTCTGCAGGGCTTGCATTTCCTTCAGGGCATTGACTTCTCTCCAGAGCTTTTCAACTTGAGTCTTCAGGTCGCCATCCTTTTCTGGAGGAAATTTCAGGGTGGGAGGGGGTAGGCAGAGTGAAAAGCATATGATTAAAATAAAAGAAAGCTTTGGAATGTAGCATCCAAGGCAGTGGTGGTGTTGATGAAACCAAGCCCAGTGTATGTGAAATAGAATGCATGAAAATAACTTGGGCAAGGAGATTCAGAAGGGCTTGGTGGGGACAATGGGACTAGAAGGTCCTTCTATGAGATGGATAGACCTCCTGCTTCTCCAGGCGCATCCTGTGGCTTCCGGCTTGTTGACTTTCCGATGCCTCTGAGAGTGAGCTCTGTCGCACCTGCCCTCACTCCAGCCCCGCTTTGCCTTGATTCTTGCCAAGTGTAAGTATCTCCTCTTCTGAGAAGACTTTTCTGATAGTCCTCTCAATTAGTATCCCTCCTGCTGATCTTTCTTTGAAACTTGTTTATTTTTCTCCAGAGCACTTTCTCTGTTTTGTATTAATACTTTACTCACTTTATTTCATCAGGCTCATTATCCATGGTATTTCTGATGCTTAATTAAATATTATTGAGTGAATAAACATTTTATGCTATATTGTTTTCATTTGCTCTTCAAAAATAGCTACGAAGGGAGAATGAGGATGAAAGCCGAAAGCCTCATTCACGCCTGTGATTCACGCCTGTAATCCCAGCACTCTGGGAGGCCGAGGCGGGAGGATGGCTTGGGCTCGGGAGTTGGAGACCAACCTGAGCAAGAGTGAGACCTTGTCTCTACTAAAAGTAAAAAAATTAGCCAGGTGTGCGGTGGCACATGCCTGTAGTCCCAGCTACTCAGGAGGCTGAGGCAGGAGGATGGCTTGAGCCCAGGAGTTTGAGGTTGCAGTGAGCTATGATGGCACCACTGCACTCTGCCAGGGCAACAGAGTGAGAGTCTGTCTCAAAAAATAAAAAAAAATTTAAAAAAATAAAAAAATAAAAATAAATAAAAATAAATAAGAAAAATAAAAATAAATAAGAAAAATAAAAATAAATAAGAAAAAAAAAAAGAATGAGGGAGGATGAGCCCAATGAATGAAGTGATTATGCAGATAAATGGCAGAACTCAGAGTTATTCAGTTCCTCAAGTCCCCTGTTCCCAGGTATCCTCTACGCAGCTGATGCCTCAGGTATGGTGGCTCCTGGCAGAATTAAGTAATAAATGGCCATATAAAAATACATCTATATTAGGGAGTAGCAACTTATTTAGTTTTTGAGGTTCCTGGAAGAGGCCAAAGACTCTTCATGGCTGTCCTTTACCAACTGTGGCTATAAGAGAGTGGCAGAAAATGAGCAGCTTTGGCTAAATCCGAATTCCAAGACTAATGGAGACTCTCCTAGAGCTTGATGGCTTGCAAGCTGTTCAAAGGCAGGAATTATAATAAATCATAAAAATAAAAAATATTAAAAGCCACCATATCCTGTATGCCGGAGATCAATTCTTTCAATATTCCTAGGAGATAGACGCTCGTTCTCTCCATTTCACCGAATAAGAAATAGAGTCACAGAAAGCTGATTTAATCCGCAGAAGGTCACCCAGCTGGTAAGGTATAGAGCTGGGATGTGAATTTTCTGGCTCCAGGTCTGTTCTCTTCCCACCCCTCCTGTCCGCTTCTGCACAACGATCACCTCTACCTCCTTGGTCCCTAGCACATGGCCCCAGACAGAGAAGATACTTAAAGCCTGACATGAACTGTCCTCAGCTGCCTCTTTGTGGTGCCAGATAGAGAATCTGTGTTCTGTACTGGATTTTTCAGTCTAAAATCCAAATGTGCTAATTTACTGTTCCCTTCAAAGTGTGCTTCACAAGCCGGGTGTGTCCACATTTGGGTCAGGAAAATATCTTCTGGAATATCTGGGGGTGGCTCCCACCTGTTTCACTTGATGCTGCACATCAATTCTCCAAGCATCCGATAGCTCAGCTCAGACATACAAAAACCCAAGGATTTTCTCCTTGGGACCATTCAATCCAGAATAAACCTAAGAGTGCATTCTGGATTCTGCATTCAGAATGTGAAACCATCAGCTGTCAGGGGCCAGACTTGCAAAAGCTGCTGAAGACTTGCTTCCAAGTTATAAATTTTCAGCTCTACAAACATCATCCCCCATCCCTCTCAGATTCCTGCTCCATTCTATTTAAATAAGTGGCCTCTGCTGGAAGACTGTAAACATTGTATCTAACATACAAACACATGAATTAATATTAGACTCCTGGGAGATTATTATAGAAGTCATTATCCAGGTGACTTGGCTTTGGCTTCCATCCTTTGTAGCTAATGTGGATGTGTTTTGTCTACCATGAACAAAGGGAATACACCGAACAACTATTTCGCTGTAAAAATGATATTTTATTCATTAATGCGGTACATAATTTGTTGAGACCTATGAAGTAAGTACCAGGGAACTCTTGTGTTTGGAGCTAGCTAAATCATTCAATGGCCTTTCTGAGTCCCAAGGAAAGCTCCCTTTCATTTTATCGTTGCTGTTCTCAAGAAGTAGGTACCGTATAGGAATGCAGAAATAATTCCCAGAGGCAATTATATGATGTCGAGTTGTCCAGGTGTGAGGGAATGGGCACTCTCATACCCTGAAGATGGGAGCACGGATTGATGTTACCATTTGAAGAGACAATTAGAAAGTATGATTAGCCTGTACTTTTACTTTTAGAAATATATCATAACATCTTAGCGTGGGGATCAGTACATGTGCACTAAGCAGTTCCATGGAGGTATTGAATCAAAAAGAGATATATCGGAAACCAGACAAAATTCCCCAGGAAAGAACAGATTAAGTCATGACCCATCCAAACAATGATCTGTTATGCAGCTGTGAAAGGAAGGAGGTATGCCTTATATTGATAGCTATCCGATATTTTCTAGGTGAAATAAATTCATTTACCTGCCAAACATTTTGCATAGCCAATTCTTATTTTGTTAAAGATATCCATTTTGATCATGCATTTAAAAGACTCTGGGAGTATTATCACCCAACAGTTAATAGTGGATGATCCCTTGAAGAGGATTGGGAGAGAGAAGACGGCTTTCGCTTTTTTTTTTGTTTTCAAGACAACGTCTTGTTCTGTTGTCCAGGCTAGAGTGCAGTGATATGTCATCATAGCTCCCTGCACCCTCCATATCCTGGGCTCAAGAGATCCTCCTGCCTCAGCCTCCCGATAGCTGGGACTATAAGGGTATGCCACCATGCCCGGCTAATTTTTTAATTTTTTGTAGAGATGGGGTCTCACTATGTTATTCAGGCTGGTCTTGAGCTCCTTGCCTCAAGCAATCCTCCCTCCTTGGCCTCCCAAAGTACTAGAATTATAAGCATTAGTCGCTGAGCCCAGATGGCTTTCACTTTTGATTTCATAAACTTTATTTCAAGGTACTTAAAATATTTTGAAAGCATGTGGGTGAGTGGGGAAAGAACTTCTTGGCAAGTTTAGGTTTGTTGCTTCACCTCCTATAAAATTTACTTTCTTGGACCTAATGGCAAAAAATTAGCAAAAACTTTTGGGGGACAATACACATCCCTACTCGGGTGGTCACCATTTGGCCCTTCCCTCCCAGTGGTGAAGAAATGCTGATAAAAAAATATGCCACGTCACCCAGTGTCTTCTCGTCCCCTGACCTTGTCTGTAGCAATATACTGAATCTACTCATGAGAAATATTTCAATCTGTCATTCAAAGAGGGAGGTAGAATATTTTATAAGAATAAACAAGATTCCACTTAAGAAACCTCGCATCAGATCTAAATTTTATAAATAAATGCCCCTGGAAAAGGGCATTTCAGAATCATTAAAACAAAATACAACAAGACAATACAAAAAGCTCCCTTTTGCCCACCAGCAGTCTGTCTGTCAAATTAAGATTTTAATCTTGTTAGTATTTTTTTTTTGGTGTGTTTTGTTACTAGTGAAATAAAATTGAGAAGGAAATAGTGTCATAATACATATTTTTAAATACCCTGATACGAAAATGACTGACGATGAAATAAAACATCACCCTGTATCTTGCTTTTTTTTTTTTTTTGGCTTTGCTTTCAGCATATTGAAAATAAATTGCCATCTCCTTTGTTTTTTGCAATTTTTTTCCACCTGTTAACCCAATTGAAACTACCCCAAATTTGGGATTGCTTAGAAGATTCAACTTTGCACCAAAATGTCTTCAAACACTATATGACTTTGCATACTCATATATTTTTAAGTTAAAGAGCAGTTCAATTTCTCTGTATATACATGAAAAAGTTTAAATACAGACTGTCCTTATACTGCCAGGGATATGAAGCTATACCTACATGATGACCAATGACAAAAAATGAAGTCATCATTACCAATAGCTCTATCCTCTACTGCACATTTAATAGGATTATAGTTATCTTGCAAATATATTTGAATAGATTTATATTCAATGTCACAAGTAAATCAGTGTACTCGCTTAATCAATATGTTCTGCTTGCCCTGTATCATTCATGATACCAGATGTTCACATGATCAGGTGAGCTCCCTCTACAGGGATATTCTACGTATCTAAGCCCACCTAACAAAAGACATACAACATAGAAACTTTTTATATTACTAAGTTTTTTTCTATTTAAAAAAAAAAAGCCCAACCACATGATTCTTTTAAATATCAAACTGTCCCAGAGAATGAAAAGGTCACTCAATTCCATGAAATGCCATATAGGCATGACTGTGCTGTCACCAGGGACAGTCTCTTGGAGGAGTTTGGAAGTGAACACTGTCCACACCTCCCCACACCCAATAAACCTAGAATTTTGCTAGCTCAAGAAGCCCCATTACCTTTCACTCGGCGTTTGCTGTGCTTCCTGGCTTTTAATTTGGACGGGAGGCTGGTGGTCTGGTCCAGGAGTAAGGTAATCACCAGGACGCAAATTACAAGTCCATTCTTTGCCATGGCTCCAGGGCAAGCCTGCTGGGCCCCTGCGCCAGCCCCTCTGCAGCAGCTATGGAGCAGGTAGACTGCAAGGCCACATCTTGCTCCGGACGGCCTGGGGCCGGCTTTATAAAAGTGAGCTTAGGAAGTTGGCTGGAATCCTGCTGATGAAATGTTGGAGAGCCTCTGCTGGCCACAGCATAAGGTGGCTCCTTGTTCTCATGCCCTGTGTTAGGCTTCTTATTTATTTTTGCTGCATTTCCTAGTGATTTGCCTTTTCCAAGTGTATCAGAGTTAACCAAGGGATTTTCCTGCCTCTCTCTTTCTCTCTCTCTCTTTCTCATGTGAAGTCTGGGAAGCTGGGGGTCTCTGTGAAGACCCAATATTTAGTTCTTTGGTTTGGAACTCTGAAATTCACTAAATGTTCTAGAAAATGAATTCAATTTTGTTGTAAGGGCAAAAAAAAAGACACCCCCCCTCCCAAGAAAAAACCCTAGGAAAGTTACTCTGTGTGTGTGTGTGTGTGTGTGTGTGTGTGTGTGTGTTTGTGTGTGTGTGTCTGTGATGTTGCGGCATCATTCATGTAAATCAGAGCGTCTACACACACTCACGTACTCACGTGTCTGCACAGCTTATGTGGAGCTTGGGGATGGTTTGCTCAATGGGACTTATGGGGGTGGCTGAAGTGGATACTCTGTGACAAAACATAAGGCCTCCCTCTGTTAGGGTTTCGTGGACTCATCGAGATACACATTCTTGGGAAAACACAACTTAGAGTGCAAGGAAAATTTTAAAAGGTGAATTATTTCTGTGGGAAAGAATGTAATGTATCAATGATAGTTATATTTTAGATCCCTACCCTCTAATACTTTTTTCCTTGAACACATTAAATGTTAATTAACACTTTCAAGTGAATTATATAAATAACAGAGAAATGTAATGAAAGACTCAGTGTAATTATTCTTACCCTAATCATAGGCTTTTAGGACAAGTGCTTGGGATCAGACAGGCATTGCATAAAAGCAATGGACGTCCATCCAGGTACAGCCAAGAGAGCGGGAGTTAGACGCAGGGAAAGGCCTCTATACATGCCACAAGGTGGTACGGATGGCCAGGTGCAGGTGGAGCACAGTGGTCGTAGGTTTGCAAGATCTGAAGGATCAAGCTCATTTTGCGTTTTTTTTCTTTTTGAGACAATACAGAAAGAATCAAGGAATAATCACTTCCTTCTGAATCTTAGGAAAAGCACAGTCTACTTCATCTTCATTTTCTCCCAGCTTAAGCTGCTTTGTAACCTACCTGCACATCGACACCGAAGTAAGACCACCGATGTAGACAAGTCCGACATAATTTAGCAACGTAAGTGTGAAATAAGACATAAGGATTTCACCTACAAGGCTAACTCCTTGTACTCACACAGGCAGTCTATGTGTGGGCATTTGAGAGAACTGTGAAAACAGCCTGAGCTGGGTTTGCATCCTGCTTCACCCCTTATCGGCTGTGTGATCTTGGGTGAGTCACTAAACCTCCCTGAGTCTTCTCTCACCTTAGCAATGGGCCTAGGGGAAGGTTAAATGAGATAATGGCCATAAAGCACTTAGCATTATGTCCAGTACCGTATCAATAAGATCCTTACCATTGATTATAATAACATACACAATTTACAGAATGCCAAGTCTCTTTAGGTTTCACAGCGAGCCTATGGGGTAAGTGTTCTCTCCATTCATAGGCTATTAAAAGTTAAATGGTTTTGTTCAAATTCACTAAAGATCCCAAGGATCTGAGTAGACATTTCCATCTAATGTTGATTGACGCAGGAAGACTTGGACTGTGAAAATGTGCTTTGGTTTGAACAGGGGGAAAAGATCAATGTTTTCAATTAATCTTATTACAATTGATCAAAAGTGTTCTGTGCCATATTCCCAAATCCTTTAAGATTCCAAGTTATGGAATAGTGGTAGGACACTAAGGATGTCTCTTGGCTCTTTGATCTGTGCTATGCTCAAACTAGACTTATAAGGACAAAGTTGCCTTTTTTCTTCAAAATAAATCTATATTATCTTTAAGTTCTTTTCCCTTCCCAGTAAAGCCTCTGACGTCTTTCTGATTTTTCTTTGAGCCAGATCCTAAAGACCATGCTTTCTTCTTTTTAAATTACGAGACTTTATTTTTTTAAAAGCAGTTTTAGGTTTATAGAAAAATCGGGCAGGAAGTGCAGGGAGTTCTCATATAGCTCCTCTTCCCACCTCTCCCCTGCAGAGCATCTCCAGGTGTTAATACATTGAATGACTGTGGTGAATCTGTCACAACTGATGCATGAGTATTGACATACTCGTATTAACTAAAGTCCGTAGTTTATGTTGGGGCTCTCCCCTGATGGTGCACACCCTGTGGGTTTGGACAAATGTATAACGTCTTGTCGCCACCATGACACAGTCCTCCCGACTAGTTTCACTGGAGCCTACACTTTCTGTTCTAATTAAATATTTGGAGGCTCACCTCTTCCTCACTTCCAGTGACTGTCCCCTGGCTGCTGTTATCCCTGACGCTCTCCACTGAGATGATCTTGTTCCCTCTCACGGTCAACGTACCCTGCTTCCTTGATAGCCCTTGTCACAATTTCTTATTTAAAAAATGTATTTACTTAACCGATTTATTTGCTGGATGTTGGTCTGTAAGCTCCTGGAGGGCAGAGGCTGTGTTGAGTTGACTCAGTGACACACACAGTACTTGGCACATAGTATTTGCTCAATAAATATTTATAAATGTGTGGCGGGACAGCTTTGCTTTTTCTTACTCCCTTCCCACCTCCTCTCTGAGGGCTCCAACAACAAGGCACTTGACCAACCAAGGAAAACAGCAATACGACCCATGGAAGGTAAGGGACTGAGACTGGCTTATGTTCACACTTGATGTCATGCTAAGAAACCATCATTCTCAGCACTGGGGAAGCTCTGATGATCTTGTAGGTACTTGGCCCCGAGGCCAGACGGGGATGGGAACTTTCCTTTTTTAATTTCTCTTCCTCCTGCAGGAATTTCAAGTCTAGTCTATTCCTCTACAGGGGAAAAAAAAAAAAAAAGCAGAGGAAATTAGATAACTATATGGCTGGCAGGATTGGCTAGGAGAGGAAGAATTGGGATGGGGGTGTGAAATAGAGACGGCTTTGAGAACAGTCTCAAGTGAAGGATTTTTGTCCCTGTCACATGCAGACTGACATCAGACATGGCCTGTCCCTTTACGTGAGCCCCTCTCCTAAAACCTCATTGGGAAAAGCCCACGGGATAGTTGTGATCTTAAAAAAAAAAAAAAAATCACGTCAAGAGCTGCACACATATCACAGATAAGGGGTGGTGTGGCCCCTTCCCCACCCCGTCCGTGGGGAAGGCAGGCCTCACTCCATTTTCTTGGAGGCCAAACAATTGCTTTTTTGTGGAATGGGATGATGTCAGCAGCTTGTCTCCTGGGGTGGACCTGGGCTTCTGAAACGACTATTTAAGAAGAAACACACATTTATAGCCAGGGAATAGGAACTATAAAAATATTGCCTTCAGACAAAAAGTGTTTTGACAAGGATTTTAAAACTGTTGCCAGAGTTTTATTTTCTTTAATAAATTGCTGTTTGCAGCACATCCCCTGACCGCCCTGTGTAATTGGTGTGTTTATGCCACTGGTTGCTATTTTAAAGTTGCTCTAAGCTGTTTTCCAGAGTCTCGAATTCTCACAAACAAATCTATCCGGCCTCACTGCTATTTCTCCGTTAATACTCAAGACTGAACATGTTTTCAAGGCTGTGTTCAGAGGTTCCAGGGCAGCATTTAGAAGACGTGGCAGGACTGAACTTGGAGCCAGCACAGGCGAGGCTGAAATGCTTGGAGGAGAGTTTGACTTCGGTATATGTGTGGAGTTGTTTTGTTTCTACTTGAGGACATTTCTTGCAGTTGTGACTGCTGAAAGTGCTACAGAATTTGAAGAAAGTGATGTTGATGGGTTTTAGGGAAGAAGGTTAAGACAATTGGCTAAGTTGAGACAGTATTGCACACAGATCAAGAGCAGGGACTCTGATAGCTTGAGATGAAGATCGCAGATCAGCTGGCTGTGCTGGTGCACGTCTGGAGTCCCAGCTACTTGGATCTCTTGAATGCAGGACTTTGAGGCCAGCCTGGGAAACATAGCTCGATCCGGCCTCAAAAAAGTAAAATAAAATCAGGCTGGGCGTGGTTGTTCACGCCTATAATCTTAGCACTCTGGGAGGCTGAGGTAGGAGGATTGCTTGAGCTCAGGAGTTTGAAATCAACCTGAACAAAAGTGAGACCCCATTTCTACTAAAAATAGAAAAAATTAGCCAGGCATGGTGGCGCATGTTTGTAGTCCCAGCTACTTTGGAGGCTAAGGCAGGAGGATCGCTTGAGCCCAGGAGTTGGAGGTTGCTGTGAGCTAGGCTGACGCCACAGCACGTGGCACTCTAGCCCGGGCAACAGAAAGAGACTCTGTAGCAAAAAAAAAAAAAATCTCAGATCTGTCACTTGCCAGTTAGTTGTGTGACAGTGGTCGGCCTTTGTCATCTCTCTGAACTTTTGTGTCCTCATCTGTCTTGCAGATGGCTGAGAAAATGTCTGTAAAATGTGCAGAGCCACATCTCGTCACAGTAGTTGATCAGTCAGAGGGTGTTTGAGCTTCTGTCACTACCGTGATATAGGTACACAAAGCATCACACCTGCATAAGGTTCTCAGACTCACCCCTGCCCTGCTCCAACCCAATGGCTTTGGTCCCCTTTGCAGCCACAGTGAACACGTTTTTGTCAAAAAACTTCTAAAACATGCAGCTATTTTACATTTATCCCCATCTCCTCCCCCAATATCTGGTCTCAGACACGGATCTTGTCTTATTTTCTTCTGATTTCCTAGACCAGCGCTGACCAATAGAATTACTCAGTAGCTGTCTGTGGGGAGTGGCTGCCATATTGGGTAGCACAGTTCCAGTGCCTGGCCAAAGGGCTAATGCTCAGGGAGCATTTCACAAAGGGGTATTCCATGAAATGATTCAACCAAGAGGTTTTGGAGTCAAGAGATTGGTTACTTAGATTCAATTATTCTTATCCTAGGCACTGTGCTAGGATTTTAAGATGTAAATCTAATAAGGAAGTCATTATTATCCTGTTTTACAGAAGATGAGACTCAACCTTAGAGAGCGAAGTGACTTAGATTTCTCAACTTCTGAGAGTTGATGAGACTTGGGTCTCCCATGTCAGGGCTTGGCTAAGGGATGAAGCCCACCTGGTGACAAGGGGCTTTGGGACTTCATGGACTTACCTACAAGATCAGTATGAGAATTTCTGGCAATGCTAGGGCAGTAGATTCAGAATGGGGAATCTCAAGTCTAGGAGAGACATGCGGTCATCGGGTTCAAACTGTTGCCTGAGTCCCTGATGCAATACTGCTGGCAAGTCTCTGCCTTGAACATTTCCCATGATGGAAATTCCACCGCCCAGCAAGGCAGCCAGTTCTATTGCTAGAAAGTTCTGCTTTACCCAGAAGGCATTTCTCCTCCTCTGCCTCCTTTTCCATTTCATAATGACCAGTGCTTTTTCTTAGCAACTCGTAGGAAGGATTACAGCTCCAATTTCATGCACGAAGGTCCCTTGCCGCTGTGTGCATGGTGTGCTCTGTTTACAGCAGTTCCGCCACCACTCCAAGTTCCTTGGGTTCTTGCTGATTAGTTACAACAGTCTCTGCCTGGGTCCCTCTGGTTCTGCTTTGTGCACGTGGTGGTCACTTCTTTTTTAGGGCCAAGTGTTCTGGCTCCATCCCAACCTGCCTGCTTGTGGGGCCTCCCAGACACAGTGCTGAGGACTCTGTATCCTTGGCCCTGAGCAGCCACACACCCCGCTCACTTTACTTTGCAAAGCAACATGCGGTAGTGGAAAGTGCACAAATGACATCACACAGACCTGGAGTTGAATCGTGGCTCTCTCTCTTGCCAGCTCTGTGATTTGGGCAAGCTCATTAACCTCTCTGGGCCTCACATTCCTATACGTTAGGGACCATAAAGACCATTCACCAGCTATGTTGGGAAGATTAAAAAGATGCCCTGAAAACAATCAGTATAACAGCCGATGCCCATTGAAGTTATTTAACATGTGGACTTACTGTGAATAGTTTAACCACCATTATCATCATCATGGTTACAATAATATCCTAGCTCTTACCAGCTTGAATCTGAGGTCCATCCCTCTCCAGACACACAACTTGTCCCCATCTGGTTACCCACTCTGTCCCTTGCTCCAAGCATTAAGTGCAGTGAACAGTCCATTTTTAAAGGAAGACAAACATTTGGTTGATCTGTTTTTCCTAGGTACACTGACATTTCAAATTTATTGTGAGTTTTGCCTAGTCCTACTGCCAAATAGACCAGGACTACAAATAAGTCAGTATTCAGCACCCTTCCACCAAGAGCAAGGGCAGCCTGCAGTGGAAAAACCTTCCTAATTCCTCTGTGGGCCTCCCAAGGTTGGACTTAGTAGAAACAGTGTCTTTAGTCTCCAGGTGACAACAGTGTCCTCATTGTTCCTCAGAATTCAGAGGCTTGCTGACTTTGCCTCTGCTGGTTGCAGAGTGAACCGCTGAGAAAGTTTGCCTTTCTGGGTATTAACTAATTTTCCTACCACTTTCCTGGTGGAAATTTAGTGATGGAACTAAGGTCACCTTGTGTTCTCCATGAGCTGGTTCAAGTAAACAGTAAACCTATTGCTTTTGGTTTAAATGGCATAAAAAGGGATCGCCTTTTGGTCACCTTTCCAGCAAGTGCTTCCTGAGGCTAAAAACCCGAATGGGGAAACCAAGGAAATTGTGTTCATGTTCCACGTTTCTCATAAAGAATAAGAAAAGGAACCAGATAGTTAGATGAATCGTTTGTACAAGGCATTACGTATACATCTTTTGAAACTGAG
Organism: Avahi laniger; assembly: GCA_963575035.1. NCBI lineage: Eukaryota > Metazoa > Chordata > Mammalia > Primates > Indriidae > Avahi > Avahi laniger. The sequence continues at coordinate 26,121 of CAUYSK010098469.1, read as the reverse complement.
ATCAGTAAAGAGAAAGAGGAGAGGCGGCAGATGGGGAGTGGGGAGTAGAGGGAGGGAAACAAGTCTTAAGGTTCTCATGGGATATGCAGCTGGGTTTGTTTAGACGATGGTTGGAAATAAATGTCGGACATGCGATTGAGGTAGAAAAAGAGAGTTGCATTAGGAAACCAATAATTTGTTCATAGACCATCAATGATATATTAATAGTGAGCAACTGCGATGATGGGTATCAAGCCAGGACAACTATGTAGAGGAAAACGGAGGCTCAGAGAAAATTCCCTGGGGACTCACATATTTAAGGGGTGAGTACTGACAGAAAGAAAAAGAGATTCAAGGTAGACTGTGACGTTTGCCTTGAGAAGGGAGGAAAGGAAGACAAGAACTTGGTGGATCGATGAGCAAGTAGAAAAATTAATGACCTGGAGCTGAAAAAAATGACAAACTGAGGGGATATGCTGGAAGAATAGAGGGATGAGGTCAAAGGGTGGAAGGTCAAGTTGTATTATTGCAGGTGTCAAAGAGGTTCCTGATGATGAGTTCTGGGTGTGGCAGCAACTGAACTGGACTGGAGGTAAATGACCCTAATATGGGAGGATGGAGGAACTGAGAGGCCAGGTTATTGGCTGGTCTGTGCACTTGGACGTTGGGGTCCTCCACTGACTCTCCATCTCTACAAGCCCCTCCCCCTGGACCCCATCCCACATTTTGTCCTTCCGAGGACCTCCTTAGACTCTGCATTCTTTCAGCAACCCTAGGCTTTAGATACATCAGGGTCAATGGCATAACTCTGGACAAGAAAACAGAAGCAGCGAGGAGTAAGGGGGCTGCAGGGGGCATCTGTTTTTTGTTCTCGTTGACACCCTGAATGCACAAGTTATTTTCTGGATAAACTATCTCAAGTGGGGGAAAAAAACAGAAGAAAATATTAGCAATGTGAGTAACATAAAAAGAAGTATTCGGAATATACAAAAAAATCTCCTAGGGCCAAGGAGATTTTGGTGGCTCATGCCGGTAATCTCAGTGCTTTGGGAGGCTGAGGCAGGAGGGTTGCTTGAGGCCAGAAGTTCAAGACCAGCCTGAACAACATAGTGAGACCATATCTCTACAAAACAAAAATTTTTTAATTAAAAAAAATTAGCTGGGCACAGTGGTGTGTGCCTATAGTCCTAGTTACTTGGGAAGCTGAGGTGGGAGGATCGCTGGAGTCTAGGAGTTCAAGCCTGCAGTGAGCTATGATCATATCACTGCACTTTAGCCTGAGTGACAGAGTGAGGCCCCATCTCTTAAAATAATAAATAAAAATTTATAAACTTATTAGGACAAGATTTTCTTACAAAAGAGAAATGGGCAAGAACATGCACAGACAGTACACAGAAGACAATATCAAAATGGGTTTAAAAAAACTATGGTAAAATCTCACTAATTAATAGGGAATGTGTGTTAAAACAGTAGCTCCGTAATCTGACAGTGCTGATGGCTGTGGTGAGTTTGGCTGTATGGACCACTGATGAAGATGTAGGACTACAACTTTCACCCATGGTAGGGGGAATGCAAATCGGTTAAGCTACTTCGAAGTCTTAACAATAAATCTAAAAATGTTTATGCTTATTCTCTACTACTTCTATGTGGGTGTCAATGGTAGGGCAACATGTGCACGTGCACACATACAAAAAGGCAGAGGTGAGGGTGGTTATTGTATCACTGATTGATATAGAGACGTTGGAAACAACTGAAGCATCCGTCAATGCGGAATGGCTCAATATACTTTGATATATTCATACTATGGAGTATTCTGAAGCCATCACAAAGAAGTGGGAAGATCTAGATGTCCCAACATGGACAAATAGGTAAGGCTGTAGAATAAAAATAACATATCAAAGAATAAAATACAGTGTACAGTATCATCTATGTAGCACACACACAAATATTCTGTACGTTCTGTGGATGTCTATCTGTTCAGGGAAGTTTGCTTGCATACTGGGGCCAGATGGGTAGGATGTGCACTGGGCGGAATCGATCTCTCTGTGATCTCAAGCCCTGGTTCCTGCTACTACCCCATTCCCTGTGCAAGCCCAGCATGTACCCCATTCTGGGTGCCAGGAATGTACTGGCCGTAGGACCACACACATCCCTACCCACAGGCAAGCAGGCAGAAGGTGGTTCCCACTGCGGACCCTGTGCTGGAATGGCTGTGTGGGGTAGTGGTTAAGTTGCTAGACCCTGGAACCAGACTACCTTGGATTGAGTCCTGGCTTTACCACTTCTCAGCTGTGTGCTGTTGCCATGTCTGCTCTCTCATAGCAAGAGGGGTAAGAACAGTAGCTATCTCCTAGAGAGAAATTAAGTTAGTGAATATGTATAAAACAATGTCCCATAGTGAGTGCTAACAATGTTCATTAAATAGACGGGAGCGTTGGATACTTTTCATCCTGGTTTGAAGTGTTTGTCTGTCAGAGTGGGGCTAATGGTTTATTTAGTGAGTTTTCCTAGATCCTCTGCTGGAAACCTTGGCTCCTCACTCTCTGCTAATATTACAGGGGCAGTAGGAAACTGGCTGAGGTCTCAGAGGAACCCTGTTCTCTGTGTTCAGTAGGTCTGCAATATCCGTGGGTTTGCAACTATTAGCCTGCCAACAATCCAGGTTATTTGACATCATTTTAATGGATACATAATATTTCATATATCTCACTTTACTAAACCTCCTCCAATTGTTTACCTAATTTCCGATTTTTCCTTTATTATAAATAACCGTGAGATGAACATCTTTGTGTGCCAATAATTGTTCCTATATTCCAGGTTATTTCCTTAGGACACATGGTTCTGTGAGTGGATTTACTGAAAGGCAGCACAGTCTAGTGCTTAACGACCCAGACTGGAGCTAGATCATCTGGGATCAAATCTGGGCTCCACCACCTGCTGCTGGATCAGGTTTCTCCATCTATAAAACAGGGGAGAAAAGGAGCATTTAAAACACAGGGCTCTTGTGGAGCGTAAAGAAGTTGATGCTTATTAAGCACTTAGAGCAATGTCTAGCCCATAGTAAGCAAGAACATGTAATAATTGATATTACTAGGCCAAAGGAAATGAATATTTTAAGATTCTCAATACACATTGCTGAGTATATTCAATGGGAAAGAGGAGGTCTTAGCCTGCCTCCCTTTGGAGAGGAGGGAATAGCGATTGGATTGGGTCAGTTTTTTTCAATTTTATGTCTTATTTCAGACGTGGGAGAGGTCCCTTCAGGCTAGGGAGGAAGATGGTAGGCTTGGTGGAGAGCTGCTGGTATCTAGAAAACACTGCTCTTTTTCTCAGTGGTGAAACCCTTTTGGGCTTCAGAACATGAACTGACTTTTCTTTCCTTTCAGGAAACCACCGGCACATCCATTTTGAATGTCTGGTAAACAGTGAAAGAATCAGTGTTTTATTAGTGTCTAGTTTTCATCTCAGGAGTCTTTCAGCTTTTGCTTTTCCCAGATTAGTGGAGGGGACGTCCAATTTGCACTGGATACTGTTTTTTTGCTACAGGGTTTCTTCAAGTGGAAACCAGACAGGAAACACTCTCAGAGTCTGGGCTGTTTCGGTGTGGAGACAGAAAGTCCAGGAAGATGGCTCTGAAAGACCCACATTCACCACACCTGGCTTCTTTTCTATAATTTATTTCTGCCCGAGGAGACTACGCTCCCCTCCAAAGTATACACTAGATAGCTGGGATTGTTGTTGAGAAACCCAGTACTTGCCTTGAGTAGCCCTCATTGGGAATAAAGGAGCAAACATAGTCTCTGGTCTGTGTCTATGGAAGGCAGCTTAGAAGGAAACAGCAAAAGCGTTATTTTTGACAACTGAAAATTGAAAGGGGATTACTCAAATACTGGACTTCTAAACCATCATGAAAATCCTGCTGTAAAAGCATATTGATGGACATGGAAAATGCCCATAGTGTATTTCCAAAGCGGATAGAGCGGTTTATAGAAGAGAACATACGGGGTGCAGTAATGGGTGCAGGGATGTGTGTATGAGAAAATCTGCATGTTAGGATAGGTCAAAATAACAATATTAATAATTCTTAGTTCCAGGTGCTGAGATTGCATTTTTTTTCTCTTTGGTTTCCTAAGTCTTTTGCATGTACCATTTATCTATGTTTTAAACATAAACATTTTGTGGAAATAAGTGTAAGATACATACAGAAACATGCCCACAGTGGAAGTATACAACTTTCTGATTTTTTTCGTAAGATAAATGTGGCTGTGCTATATCTATAGTGAGATACAACAAGCCGAACATTCCCAGCACCCCAGATGCTCTGTCGTGCCCTGTCCCAGTCATGACTCCCCAAAGGGTACAAGTCTGCGGTGGCTTTGGAAGGCATCACTCAGCTGGGATCCACTGTGCTTCCTGAAATTCCCTTCCCTGCGTGTTTCAGGCTGTGGTGAGCCGCCAGCTTGCCCATCGTGGGTGGGTATTGATGTGGGAGGCAGTGGGAGACGGGTAAGGGCTCCAGCTCATGCTCGTGGGTCCTGCTTTCCCTCCTTTTCTTCAACTCTACTCCCATCTTCCCATCTCCATGGCTGGCCCTGCGGACCCCAAGCGCCAGCATTGGATGTGAAGAAAATAGCCTTACAGACTGGCCAATCAGTTCACACAACTGCCTCAGGTCAAAGCCCTCCGATAAACTCTTTAACGTGTGCGTGTGTGTATGCACATGTGTGTATCCCCCAATGGCCCTGCTTCTCTGCCTGAACCCTGTGGGACACAGAATTAGAGGATGGGTGATGGTGGCCCCCCTGCAAGACGGTTCCCAGTGGCTGGTCCTTGCGACTTGGTATTCATACAGTTGTGAAGTCCCCTCCTACACTGAACAGGACTGACCTGTGCAACGGATAGGATACTGTGGAAATGGCATTAGGTGACTTCCAAGATGAGGTCCCTGGAGAAAGCCGAAACCACCAGCCTCTCCTTGTTTCACTACTCCTGAAACAGGTATTTTTTATTTTCCCCACTCTTGCCAACGTAGTGGACGCCTTAACTCATAACTAAATAGACAATGGATGGATGCTGGGAAATTGTTCAAAGAATTGTTATTGCAATATGGCACCCAATCTGGTCCACCTCCCACAGCTGGACCAAGTAAAATGGTGAAGTTCGATTTTGGAAGATTTCCCATGGTCTTCTCTTACTTGAGACCATTCTCCAGCAATTCCTTGATTAATCCTTCTGCATTTAGTACAAAATCCAGAAACCTTGAAGTGAAATTCATAGATTTCCATAATCTGGTCCTATGAGTCCCTTATCCCTTCTCTTGATGCATGTAATAGCTAAGTGGGCCATTCCTTGAACCTACCCTGTGCTTCCCCACTGATGGCCTACAGCTAGCTATTTCCCCTAGATAGCTTTCTTCACCTGCTTCTGACAGACATTGTTCATCAATTACAGCGCTCGTTAACCACTCAGTCCACATAAGCTCTCAGTGCCAAAGCAGGCTCTACAGATAAACTGCCATTTGCACAAGAGACAAAACTTATTTGTTATCATATATTAAACTGTGAGCTCCCAGATGGCAGAGGCTATGCATTTCTTATTTTTGCAGCTGAGACACTAAAAATGTTAAGTCAGGAATATGCTAGGCGTTTGATCTGTGTTTGTGAAATGAATGGAAAAAGCTTGTTTTGAAGGCATTCATAATCTGGCTTTCAGACTGGAACTTGTGAGTCATAATTTCAATGGGGTTATATTAATACATACACTGCTACATTTGATCTTCTGGGACATAGACAATATGAGCGTTTCCATTTTAATAGGAGAAAGCTCAGATGCCAAGCATTTTTCCCAGATTTGATCCTTGGTTTGAAACATTCCAAGGCTTCATCACTGCACATGGGTGGGTACACGTGCTTGTGTTGTGCTTATGTTTCAGTTGCTCCTGTCTGAGTTTTTCCTTTGTTTGGGTGTTTGGGTGTTATGCCAATTTGCATAACTCTGGGCACACATTCTCCAGCGTCTTTGCTTGGCTGGTAATAGGAGCTTAGCTTATTCTGTTTGTGGCAGAGAATGTAAAAACATTCATTTTGTTTTCTCCCACAAACGAATCTAGAAGCAAAACATTGAGATCTATAGAGTCCCTGTTGTTTACAAAAAGCAGCAGGAAGCTACTATTTCCCAAGCATGCTGTTCTTTCCAACATTGGTAAATGGGGATAGGGAGAGGAAGCTAATGTGTATTGAGTGCTTAGTGTGCCAGACATGATGCTCAGTGCTTTGGTACTGTCTTCTTGTAAACAACATCTGCACATCTTGCAAGACTTCGCTCAAGCATCACCTTCTCTGTGTCCACTTTCTTCACTGTCCCCTTCCTTTGTAGAGTTGATCTCTCCCTACTTTGCCCTCTGTTATGCCCTTTAACATTGCTTCTTTGAAGCTATGTTACATATCTCAATGTTCATTTCTGCTCTTCCTCTAGACCTGCCTGGTAGCCACTGGTCACAGGTGCTACCGAGCATTTAAATGTGTCTAGCCAAAGTGGAGATGTGCTGTAAGTATAAAATACACACCAGATTTTGGAGTCTTAGTATGAAAAATAGACTGTAAACTATCTCATTAACAATCTTTATGTCGACTATATGTTGAAATGATAACATTCTATATATGCTGGGTTAAATAAAATATATTAAAATTAAACTTCTTTGTTTTTCTTTACTCGATTAATGTGACTACTAGAAAATTTCTTTGTACGTGGCTCACATTATATTTCTATTGGACAGCACAGCTCTAGACTATGTATTTCTTGAGGCAGAGTCTGTTTTATTTTCTATTTCTTTCTCTTCCTAGGACCCGGATCCTGCATGTAGTAAATGTTCATGTGTTGAACAAACATGTGGTATTGTGTCTCGCAGAGCCCTAGATTTTTCTGGTCCCAATGAAGAAGAGAACTGAAATTTGGCAGGAAGATCCCAATGAACTGAGACATTCTGGTGAGATGGCAAGGCATGTTGGCTGTCTCCTCTGAGCAGAAACTCCACTCCCAAGAGAAGAGTCCAGTTAATAGAACAAAATGCCAAAAGAAAGAGGTGGTGTGAGGTAATGGGATAGCTGGAGTGGCAAGTGGTTGCTAAGACTGGGACATAGTTTCTGGAAAGCCTCAAAAGCTTTCCCCTTTGACTTCAGAATAAAAATTAAGTTCTCGAGACAAGTTATGGTAGGAGCTGTGGGTACTGCTTCCGTCTCCCCTTGCTGCCCCCGTAAAGACCAATGGCTCCTTGTGGCTCCCTGTCGGAGGCCATTGTCTGGCCACAGCAATGTGCTTGGTTCACACAAGGAGCAAGATAGGAGTGGCAGGGAATCGGAACACATGTTGGGAGCAGCCCTCAACCAATGATGCATGGGGACTGATGGATAAACACGACTGCCTCCTTACCCGTCAAGCGGGACGATTCTGGTCATGCCTACCATCTCTTACAGTGGTGACCTGCTCACTACACACCTTGAGTTGGCTTCTTCCCTCTCCCATCTTACTCCCAAGCTGTGCTTCTTGAGAACATCTCGTTGACAGGAGTTATGTTCAAATTCTTGTTGCAACGTCTGATTCTGGAGGAACCAAACCAGAGCAAGGAGAAGTCAAGGCATTTGCTATCTGACCACTTTTGGACTCTTCTCTCTCCTCCCATGAAACCTTGCGCTTACCCTCAGAAATCTCCTGCACACCCAGACTTGCAGTTCACAACGTTGCACTGCCTCATTCCTCCTTTCCTTGGACATGGAGGACGATCAGCTTGGCATTCCGAGACCCCCGCACCTGGCACCAACTTCCCATCATGCCTTTCTCCTGCTCCACCCCCTCTGCACAATCTCATTTCAGCTACGTGGTTCTACTACTCTCAGTTTCTCAAATGTCAATGTGTCCTTCAAAATTTTTCACTTCCTTGTTCTTACACAAATGTTCCTTACACCCCAGTGGCTTTTGAAACCCACACTTCCATAACTACCTAGCCTCCTCCAAAATGCTAAAAATAATTTTGTTTCCAACTGCTAGCAGACCTCCTTCCTCATTCTCAGAGTTATAAGTGAAGATGTAGGCTTTTTTTTTTTTTTTTTTTTTTTGACAGAATCTTGCAATTTCACCCTGGCTAGAGTGCAGTGGAGTCATCATAGCTCACTGCAACCTCCATTTCCTGGGCTCAAGCAATCCTCCTGCCTCAGTCTCCCAAGTAGCTGGAACTACAGGTGCCCGCCACCACGTCTGGCTAATTTTTTCCTATTTTTAGTAGAGATGGGGTCTTGCTTTTGCTCGGGCTGGTCTTGAACTCCTGAACTCAAGCAATCCTTCCACCTTGGCCTCCCAGGAAGATGTGGATTTCACGTTGTTTTGTTTTTTTTTCATTTTGTTTTGTTTCTTTCTGTATTGGTACATATTAAATAGGTTTACATATACATGTGTTTTTTTTTTTAATTTTAGTTTAGATTCAAGTTTTCATTGGTGGGCTATGTTCAAATGTGACAGTGCACCAACACTGGCTAGGTGCAGCCGTGGGATTTATACAGAGAACATGAGCATTAAATAAGATTATATGAGGAAATCCTCCATCCAATGACTTTATAAGCATTTCACTGACAATGTGACTACCTTTTCTACTGTGTCAATTCAAGTTTGTACATCTGGTATTCTAGAGACATGGGGCCTGGCTAGATTTTGTTGGCTTTCTGCTGAGAAATATGATAACACACAGTACGGCTTCCCTAATCATAAATTCCTCTTTCATGAAACCATCGCCCTCAGAGATTTACTTTTGTGTACCTCTTTGATAACATTGAGGATTTTAGATCATAAGAATGGAAATTGTTGAGATGTGTGTGTGTGTTTTAAAATCAGCACTTAACCAAATACTTGATTAGAGAGCCAGAAGAAAAAAAAATGCTTCTTGGCGTGCATGTTATTTGTTACAAAGCAAAACAAATTTACAAGCACATCCTTGAAATCAGAGGAAAGAGAGTTCCTAAAGAATTTCAAGTGAGCAAGGGATGATAGCTTGAAATGCATTGTATTTAGCCTTTATTTAAGGTGTGAGGGTGCATGACAGGATGGTTAAGAGTGTGGGTTCTGGCGGCGAAGGCATGGCTTGAAATCGGTGAGTGCTGGCTCCGTTGCTTACTAGCTGTGTGATCTTAGGCAAGTGCAAAAGCTCCCTGTGCTCAGCCTTGTCACCTGTATGATAATGATGGACTTTACCTCTTAGGGCTGTGGGGAATGAATACACATCTGGTTCTTTTAGCAGTGTCTAGTAGGCGACTAATAAATATTTGCCTTTATAATCATTGTTTTATTATTATTATTATCTATATCATTATTGTCCTCATCACTATTATTACGTGATACTTTTAATAGTTCTTTTGTCTAGTGGTTTTACTTTCTAGCTTGAGGGAACCTGAATGTCTTTTTAAAGGCTTTTCTCATCTTGGTCCCTGTGTGGTCTTTGGTTTCTCACCTGGCAATACTCCTAGCAAGTTTTTAACCTTTCCTTTTTCAGTTACCTATTCCTAGCATAGTGATCGTGGGGCTGCTTATCAAACAACGATTTACGTGGAGTGACAGAAACCAGGCGAGGTTTTGCTATGCTGAATACTTTATTTATATTTTTATGTAAACATAATTCGCTTTGTAGGCACAATATAACAAAAGCTCTAAAGCCACAAAGACATTAGACAATGTTTCAGTTCATTCCAATCAAGCTTAAATTACAGAGAAGCCTTCGCAGTTCCTTTAAGGCAAACCAAGATGTTCTTTACGCTTCCTTCAGAAAAACAAAAACAAAAACTATCAAGAGACGGGAAAGAGGGTGCTTAAAATGAGAATACATTAAACAGTTCATTTTAATATTTTATTTCCCCACCCCCCATTCTTGATGGCAGAAATTGATCTTATTGGTCAAGCTCTAATTTTCTCATACTGTGTTCTGAGGAGAGGAAAAGGTTTTCTTTAACCAACTGGATTCACCTTGCTAGTTAAAAAGAAAAACAAAAAAACAGATTTGGGATGGAATGACTTTTCACGCTTCTCCTCTGGACATCACACAGGCTGTCTGGATTCTGGATGTAGTCGTGTTCCTGGTCCCCTGGGAGCCAGTGGCTCTCTGCTCCTCCAGCCCTAGAAAATGCCATTTATGCCCAACTTACTAGAAATGTCACTGGAATAGTGGTTCTTCTTAGGACCTCCTTTTCAGCGTGGTTATGGGAGAAATACGACCAATAATATGGCACTTGGCAAAGGTAACAGGGGAATACACACCCCATTGTCTCTCTAGATGGCCCAGAACTGGAAGATTGGGGAGTCCTGGGGCAGGAAGAGGTGACGTTGGTGTCCTCTTTTGACATACTCTGATCCCTTGGCTAGTCGGATGACAGCACCCTTTCTTCTCTCCATATTTTACATGTACATTCACAATGAGGAGAAAGTCCGTTCAGATAAATATTTGGTATAAATAAGTCATCATCACAAGCTTAGGATAGGAAAAAAGAACATGAAGCATGGGGTGACATCTGTTACAAAGGGACTTTGGAAATCACACAGGTGATTGCAGAGATGCATTCTTCCCTACCGCCTGGGGGGAGAGTTGGGTCCACCCCAAGGCTTCCCCAAGGAGGAAATTGGGCAATGTAGGAATCCTCTGATGTTTTCCAGAACACAAGGAAAGTTGGAGTGCTAATGGCATGGGCTTCTTGTGTTTCCATCTTGGTTTGTGAGAGATGGAGTTAATCCTTTGGGCCAAGAGGAATGAATGAGGATATCCCTTTGAAAGACTTTGAGGCTCTTTCTCTTCCTCGAGGGTAACTGTGTTCACCTCTCAAGTCCGGTCAAATGTCATGGGGGTGGGAGTGGGGTTTTTAAGAGCTGAGCGGCTGGAAAATTGAATAAGATGTGCAAGCCAGTAGCTTGGTCCCTCGTTTCCAGAGAGCAGGGGCCCTGCAGAGTCTACACCGCGGTTTTGTGTATCAGAGGGGAGGAACTACACATTTGGCATCGGATGCTGAACATCAACCTTCTGTATCACTAGAGTTCATTACATGTTGGGACATGCTTTGGCAAGAAAAAGTATACTATTGATTTTTCCAAATACAGTCTGCAAGGGAGCTCTTCCTTGGGGGGAGTCCACGGTAAGGGTGGCTACTTACTACCAGGAATTGAAAATAGCAAAATTGGTAATACTGGTGGCAAGTGTGTGCAAACACGAGCAAGTCCCAGTCATGACTTCTGAATTAGTCCCATGTGTGGTAAGTCTTCTTAAAGTTAAAATAAATATGGTTGGGGGAAGGATTCTGCTCATGAGATATGGTTTTGGAGAATCTCTGTGGCTGGTCCTCAAACTCATGCCGTTGACTCATCTTCCACCCTGGAAGAGCCATACCTGCCTCCCTGCGTTTGTGGATAAGAATCAACGAAAGGGTCAAACACCAGAGGGGTAGAGGAGGGGGGCTCAAACCTTTTGATTGTAGTTGCCTCTTCAACAAAGAGAGAAAAAGTACTATTTGGAGAATTTCTCAATTTATGGGCTCATGAAAACATCTCCTGGCCTACCCTCTTTCTGCCAGCCCAATTGGCAAGTGCTCTTCTCAGAGGCACAGGTGGCTGGCGCAAAAAGTGTCATTGGCCTGAAGAATCCTAGGACCTGGACGGTGCTCTGTGATAACACCTTTCAATGCAAACTTGTCTCTGCCTGTGTCTGGTTTCTCAGGCATTGTGTCTTTGGGCCTGTATTAATTTGCAAGGCTGTTCTAGAACTGTTTGAGAAGGACCCACAGGTGGGTGATTTTGATACAGGGGAGAGGGAGAGTGTAATACACAGATGGGGTCGGGACATAATACTGCATGGAATGGGATTGGCACTTAATTTCAAAAAACAACAGTGATCAACAGCTTTTTAGCTCAGCTGACAGCAGACAAACACAACACGCACTGGACTACAGCATTTGTTCACTGGGGCACAGAAGAGTTTTCTCAGCCGGGTCCTCTTCTTCCAAACCATCCTTGGCATTCTCCCGCCCGGGGCCTGGGTTACTGGATGAAGGGCATCCGCTCCTTGTTCTCACTGTCTCCCTCGTGGTCCTCCTCCTCTTCCCCTGCCTCACTTGTCTCTGTGCTGTCATTGGCCATCTGAAATTCAACAGAGGACACAGGTGATGGCTCTGCAACCCACCCCCTGCCTTCTCTGAGCACCTGAGCCCTGTGATGTCTTAGAGACTAGTGCTGGGGTTCCTTGCTTCCCCAGAAGGCCATGTGGGATTTACTGTTCTAAGTTGGGCATCCCAAGAAGCAGACTCTGAGATAAAGATTTGGGTGCAAGTATTTGGAATTTGGGAGGTCACCTCAGGAAGCACTAGGAGTGAGGAAGTGAGATAGAAAAGGCCAGGACTCTGATACTAGGGCATGTTCATTAATAGGTTCCTGCATGGGCAGCTGGACTCCGTCCTGCTGGGGACCTCTAGGAGATCATGAAGGACACGCCTCACAGTCGCCCCTCCCCCCCCCGCGGGGTGGGTGAGGCAGCCCTGGGGTGTGGCTAAGCGCTGCTCTTGGGGGAGACGGGTTATCTCCCTGGCATTCTGTGCATAACCCAGGCATGCGCTGGTGGCCAGAGCTGGCTCTTAGGCAGAGAGGGGCAGGAGCCCACAAGAGGAAGTCCACTGAGGGCAACTACTGCACAGACCCACCAGGGTCCAAGTCTTGGCACTGTCACTTACTCAGAGTAGAAACAACAACATTAACAAACGTGTTTATTTACTTTGCTGTCTATCTCCCCAACTGGAATACAGTTTCTGGGAGGACAGACGCTTTGGCTCCTTTTCTTTGTTTAATCACTAGTTACGACCACCCCTTTGAGCCTTTGTTTCCTCCACCATTACAATGGGGACAAACCCACCCGCCTTATAAAGCTGTTATAAGAATCAAGTGAAAGAAAATGAAATAACATACATAACGCATCTGGCAAAGGGCTAAGCACGTGACGGAGGCTCAGAGGGTGGTGCTAGTCCTGTCTGTTACCGCCCCGCTTTGTGAACCGTGCCTCGGATCCCTTTTCTGTTCCTAGCTCCTGGTCCAGGGGGTTGACTTTGAGACCCAGCTCTTCCCAACCCGAGTCCCTGCCTGCCCTCACTGCTTATTTTACCAACAGGAATTCGGCCCCCGAATCTCAGCCCACCCCACGGCGTTTTACCTGGTGCCGGACCTCCCCTCTTTCCCACTGCACATTCAGTGTCTTCTTCCTGGGATGCCACCCGCCACCCCCTCTTCCTAGTTAATGCCTATGTTTCCATTAGGGCTCAGCCTACTTCCTCGAGGAAGCCTTTCCAGACCTTTCTAACTGGAACGATCCTCCTATCAGGAGCTTTCATGGCCGAAATACCTCTTCTTTGCAGCACTGGTCAACACTGCAGTGTCCCATTCATATATGTGGCTTGTTGACCACATCCATCTGCCCCCCCCCCCGAGCTGTAGACACCATGGGGGAGGACCAGGTCTCTATGGTTTCCTTCCCTGCAACTAGGCACATGTGCAAGTAATACTTCTAGAATGATGAATAAATAACCACGAGAACTTTCCCTTAGTGGCACATATTACAAATTCACCCTGTGCCAGGTGACTCACACACATTACCCCTTTTAGTCTTCTCAACGATGCTGTAAAATAGAAGCCACGGTAGTAATTGCTGCTGTTAGTTCCGTTCCACGGCAGTGGGAAGGCAGACTCTGGGGTGATGTAACCACAGCAGCCTGTAGAAGACGCCACCCTCCTTCTCTGGGCAGTGGCCAGATGGCCAGGACTGGGGCAGGACTGCCTTCTGACATTGTGGGGTCTGGAGGCAGGAGGTCTGTCTCTGCTGTAACCCCATGACATATCCTAGGACAAGCCCCGGCTCTGCACTGGCCTGGACTCGTTCAAAGGAGGCTCCGTGCAAGACAGACTCCACTCCTGGTGACCTCAGGAAATCCACTTGGGGAGCTGTCAGCAGCAATCGATTTCCCCTGCCTGTGCCGCCCACATGCCTTGCAGCCTGGACAGCTCCTAGAGGAGCAGTGTGTGTCCTGCAGCACATCTGGCTGGGCAGATGCAGGGCTGAGTGAGGCTAGTAGGAGACAGTGCCTCTGCAAGCCCCTCCTTACCCCCCACCAGTACCTGCTGCATAGAGAGCCACATCCTGCCAGCCTGGACCTTGAGCTGTTTTCTTCTCCCTCAGGTGCTAACCATAGAAATGACCTCATCGGATGCATCCCGGATCATGCAATGCCCTCCACTTAGCCTGAGTACGTGCTCCCTCTCCTTCAAGTCTGGTCCTCCATCTAGATGGGATGTGGCCTCCTCCCCACCCCACTGATGCTCCTTTGGAGCATCTTAGTGTCCACTGTCTCTTTGTCTCTTAAGTTCAGGAGTAAAAGCCTTCAGGAGGTTCACAAACAAGGACAGTGACAGATGCCAAGGCAGGTCCTGAACTCTTCCCCTGAAAGGAGGGCTTTACAGCACCTGCTCTGATGAGAATCCCCACCTGGTCACACAGGCCCTTCCTATCAGCCTGAGGATCCAACAGGATCTCATGACTGATGGAGACAGGCAGCACCTCAGGGGGTGTCTTCAAACTACTCTGCTTGAAAGCAACAAGCTGTCCAGGATGCCCCTGGAGCCTATCTGCCTTCTGCTGGTGGTCACATGTTTATAGGCTATAATGTAGGTGCACAGGAGACCCTGGATCCCAGCCCCCTTCTCCTCCCTAACCTCATTCCCTCATCTGCCTTCCAATAGTCCTGGAACTTAGTAGCATCTAATAAACTATTTCCATATTGTTATCAGTCACTTAAACATTATAAAATGCCCTCTCATTAAGTTATCCTTCATTGAGTGAAATAGCTGTCATCCCTAAACTACATTATAGTTACAAAAGCCACAGAAATAGTTTTAAAAATTCACACTTTGGACTAAAATATATAAAAAATTTTAGTTCTTTCTCTTTTATGAAGGACTGATGCAACTCCAAGACTCAACGTGTGTGTAAACAAACAAAAAACCCTTCCCAAGCATTTTCTTTGTTAAACATTACCTGGAACTTAGCATGTACCAGACAGTGCTTTATGAAGATTGTTCTAGCTGACTTGTGAGAACCTATCAACCTCCAACTTACAGACAGGGGGACCAAAGCTGGAGTGGCCAAGTGACTTGCCCAGGTCACAAATGGGGGCTGTGAGCTGGGCTTTGAATCCAGGTGACCTGACATTCTATGCATTCTCCATAGTCCCTCCTCAAGCAGCCCTTGCGAGAGCAGATGGGCTGTGAGTTTGCTATACTCCTGGTGGTATCCCCTGGACATAAGGGTTTTATACTGGTAAAAGGAAACAAAATCAATGGAGTCACCAGGGAATATCTCAGAGGCAGTTGACATCATTCTCTTAGGAACGTGAATGTGAATTTATTGGAATTTACCAGGAATTTCTCCAACTTGTGGCAGACAAGAGATGGCACCTGCAATAGGTTTATCGCTTCTAGCCTTTTCTGTCTGTGCCTTCGGATTGCTGTTAAAATGCTCTCGCCAAAGCATTTGCCTTTCCTTCTTAGCATTCATCTCGGTTTCCGATTAATCCCTCATGTGTGCAGTCATTTGATTACACCTGGTCCCCTCTGCTGGCTCACAAGCTACCTGTATTTCCTTTCCCTCAACCTGTGCCAGCACCTGATATACCCTTGGTACACCTCTTGTATTGAACTGGACAGGTTCCTCTGCCGTCCACTCACCAGTGGAGTTGGGGTCTTTTCTACATCCAGAATTAACTTGCCGATGTTCCCTCGGTCGTGGATCCGCTGCATGGCCTCCTTCACCTGAGAGACAAGGTGAGAAACAGCAACTCCGGTTAGGTGAGATGTAACCTGTGTGAGAAGGGGGCCTGGAAACGCAAACCGTCGAGCGCCCACAAGAGGGCGCTGCGGTTTGGGTTTAAACTGGCGATGCTCGTTGGGCGGCGGGGCTCAGATAAACTCTGGTTGTGCCATTCACACGCTCTGATCTTGTGCAAACGTCTCCCGGGGTCTAAAAAATAAGAGTGATAGCTCTTGAAATAGGTAGATGAAAATTTCTTAAAAGAGGAGTGGAGGTTCTTTGGAATTCCAAGAGAGACATGCTGCAGGGTGTCAAGTTGTATTAGATTAAATTTCGACCAATAAAAGTATTTTTTGAAGGTCATCTGTCCCATGCTTACTGAAGTGTTATTTTAACTCTGATTCATAGTTTGGCTAAACTGACCCATTACCAGGACTGAACTTCATCCAGGAAAATTCCCACGATTCCTGGTTGTTGGTTAGGAAACTTTGTCTCCACCTAAGTGGCGTTCCCTTGGACCAGTATTTTCGCTGGAAAAGAGGACCTATTGTTTCCTTTCAAATTTGTGTGTGGCGGGGAGGGGGGTTGTTAGACCGATGGATGTTCCCTGAGACCCTCTGAAAAAGCAACAGTGTGACATAATGTGATGTACGTTTCGAGCATCGCATTTTGTTGCTGTGTGGAATTCAACATATAGGGGTGCAAGAGGATGAAATGAGATGCAGAAAGGGCAACAGAGAGCCCAGAACGTGGCACAGGTGTGCCCTCCACATCTTAGTGAAATCTAAAGGGAAACACAACATCTCTTGATTAAGGGGCGGAGGGAAGAGTTACAATAGATCTAGCCTAACTATTTTTCCTGACGTCTCAAATTTTAAAATATTTTCCTTTATTCATTCAGTCCACAAATAATTCATTAAATGTTGCTAGGCTAGCGGTATGGCTAAAAAAATTAAAAAGTAAAATACGGTGCCTGCCTTTGAGGAACTCAATCTGTGGCTGACGGAGCACTGTTGGCTTATATAAAAATCAAAGCTTTCCACTCATTTGGATAAGAACTTGACAGTGTCATTAAAATGTCTGTATTCTAAATTGCTTTTCTAGAACTTTATCCTAAAGACATAATTCAAATTACAGGGAAAAAACTTACTACACAAAAGACACTCAATCACGGCATTGCTTTTTATGGTAAAACACTGAGGCAACTTATATGACCCGGAGTTAAGAGGATGGTTAAGTAAATTATGGCCCTTACATTTATCTACTGAATGGAAATGTTCTGCAGTTGGTAATGAATATAAAGACATATACAGCTAATTATAAACACTACACAGCAGGAGTAAATGCTTTTGTAATATTGTTAAATGAGAAAACTGACACACACATTTTTATTTACATCTCCATAAAAACATTGATATTCTAAAAGAATTTGAAAGAAATATGGATATACGATTAAACATCACAAAGGGAAATGGGTGCCCTTTAACATTAGTATCCAAATATTGTTATTTGGTAACATGTTATCAAATCAACATTTAATGTAAATTCAATGCGTCTTTCAATGCAGTCTTTGGATAACCTGGCATTGGTCAGAATTGACCTCTGTTTTATAGACAGATAATGTCATATGATTGTTAAATTTTATGACCCTGCTACATAATCAGTAGATTCCTTCTATTTTGGTGGTGAGCATTGCTTTTCAAACGGCTTTCACATTTGGCCATGACAACAGTACTACTCACTGAGAATCTTTATGCAGTAGCAGCCGGCTTCCAGAGTGGCTTTCAGTGATTCCCGACCGTCTGGTACTCATGCCCATGTGTAATTTCCTGCCCTTGAGTGTGGGCTGGACCTAGTGACTTGCTTCTAACCAACAGAATGCAGCAAAAGTGATGGTTGATCATTTCCAAGATTAAGCTATAAAAGACTGTGACTTCCATCTTGCACCATCTCTCTTTCTCTGGCTCTTTTCACTTCCTCACTCTGATGATGCAAGCTGCGGTGTTGTGGGCTGCCCTTTGGAGAGGCCCACGTGGCAACAAACTGAGGGCAGACTCCAGCCAACAATCAGTGAGCAACTGATACCCTTAGTCCAGAAGCCTGTGAGGAACTGAATCCTGTCAGCAAACACTGAGAGAGCTTAGAAAGAGATTTCTCCAGTTGAGCCTTTATATGAGACCACAGCCCCAGCTGACACCTTGATTACAGCCTTGTGACATCCAAAGGACCCAATTAAGCCATACCCAGATTCCTCATGACACAGAAACTGAGATCATAAATGCTGCTTCAAGCCAGTAAGTTTTAGGGATAAATGCAGTAACAGATAGCTAATATATTCTCGTCTTATATATGTAATTCTTACCTTGCAAGAGATATATTATACCCATTTTACAGATAAATACTGTGATGTTTAAACATATTAGCAACTTGCCTAAAGATTACATGGTTATCAGTGACAGAATTGTGGTTCCTTCAGGGATGCCAGACTTCAAAACCAGTGCTTTTCCCAATTCTGCCCAGACTGTGCTGTCTCATTGGATTCTCAAAGGCAGAGGAAAGTGGTCGGTAACATTTCACATAACGCCTCCCATGCCCTCACCCTGGCATGTCATTAAGCATCTGAAAGCTCCTTGGAGATTAGGAACAATTTTTTAGCTGCTTCTCCAATAAGACAGATCCCAGGGAAACTGAAAAGTTGTTTTCTTACCAGTTAAAGCGTATCGTGAGGCTAGGAAAAAGCCTCCCGCAGGGCTGCCTCTAATCTCCGTACTTTCCCGACGTTTCTTTCTGAAATGAACTGACTCCTTGAAGTCTCCCTATGTGCAGGCTGGATAAAGGATTAGGAGCATTTCCGATAGACCATTGAAGTACTCTGACCCCCAGTCATGCCGCTGGAATCTCTCTCCTCTTCTTTAGCTGCTCTTGGAAATGGGAAAGAGCCCTTCCGATGATAACTTCAAAGGAAAGAAACTATCACTTTTTGATTATTTTTCAATCCCCAATGGGGGGCATTTGACATATGTTGCTTCATTTTATCCAGACATCAAGCCTCTCAGCTGAGCATTTGCACCAGTTTCACAGATGAAAAGCTCAGGGATGAAATATCCAAGGGGTGATTACCTGTAGCTGTCACCTGAAAGAGGGTGGGAACCACGTGGGAATTGGAGGACCCCTTCCCCTTTTCAGGACATTGGACAAGACCCAGGACAAGGCTCTGCTCTCTACACCCCAAAGCTGCCCTCTAATAACACCATGGCAGTGTAAAGCCTGCAAAAAGATGCTCCCAAGTTACCTGTTTGTAAGTGGAGGTGCTCTGTGGAGTGACAGCACCCAGAAGATAGTGGTGACAAGCTCCAGAAAGCTCAGAAGCACATGGGAGATGTTTCCCTTGCAGCTGCCAGAGAAATTTTTTTTAAAGCACTCTTCTGCTGAAAACCTTTTCCCATTGTATTCGAGACAAAAGTCTAGCAGACCTGCATTGCCTAATATCACAGTCACTAGTCCGTGTAGTCACCGAGCACTTGAAATGTGGCTAGTACAAATTGCCACGTGCTGTCATGTAAAATACACGCCAGACTTCAAAGACTTAACCATAAAAAAGAATGCAAAATATCTCAGTAAGAATTGTTGACATTTATTACATGTCAAAAGAACATTTTAAATACACGGGGCTAAATAAAACATTACTAAAATTAATTTCTTGTGCTTTTCTGAATGTGGGCTACTAGCAGATTTAAACCTCTGCATGTGGCTCGCATCATAATTCTCTTGGACAGCGCTGGGCTAGCCGTTTCAGGAACTGATGTCTGCGGCCTTTTCTGGCTTCTTTTCTTTCCTTCACCTCTTTTCTCCCCTTGTTCCCAACATTCAGGATAGATCTGAAGCTCACGGGGCTCTCAGGATGTCCTGGGTCCCCTTCCTGGAGTGCCCTGGTCCCGAGCTGACTTGGATTTGTCTTGCGGCTGTTGACTTAGATATGACTCTTCCAGGCATTTGCTCTGTGCCTGCCACCTGTGACCCTCACGGTCTGGCCCAAGCACCTCTCCTCTGGGCACCCGCAGCACTGTAGTCCGGCCAGTGACGTCAACCCTACCGCAGGCTTCTAAGTTACCCATCAGCCTCTTTTCTGCGTTGCAAGTCCATAAACAAGCGCTGTCTAGTAGAAATATGAAGCGAACCATGAATGTGGCTAAAATTTTTCTAATTAGCCACATTAAGAAATGTAAAAAGGAACCGATGAAATTAATTTTGATGATATGTTTTATTTAACCAAATATTTCCAAAAATATTATTTCAATGTATACTCAATATAATGAAGTATTAAGGAGATATTTTATATTCCTTTTTTTTTAGACTAAGTTTTTGGAACCCAGGGTGTGTTTTACACTGACAGCATGTCTCACAGCAGATGAGCCATACTGCACATGGCCCATGGCCACGATATTGGGGACTGCAGCTCTACAAGGGCAGGACGATGGTATCTGTCTCAGAGTCCCCGGTGCAAAAACAGTCCGGTACATGACAGCCTCCTGAATGAATGAATGAATGAGTGAGCAAATGAATGAGCAAATGGATATGCGGAGCAAGTGAGACACCAGGTGGCTGAGCCTCACCCAGAGGTTTTTATCCTGTTCACTCCACCTCCCGGGGCCCTTGGCCTAGACAGCTGTCTCTGGGCAGCCTGCTCAGTGTGCCCTGGGTGGCCCAGCGGAGTTGGTTCGTAATCAGTATGGTCCCCCACGCCCAGTCTGAGACAGCGCTGCCAGCTGCGTGGCTGGCCAGTTTTGGCCTCGGTAGCCGGGTATTCCAGGGCTGGGATGCTGGCCGTTCTCAGGCCATCTCTGAAGGAGCTGGTTTCTCATCCAGACAGTGGAGAAAGGAAATCTGAGTCATGTCATTCGAACACCCAAGATGCCAAGATCCTGAGCACAGGGGCCAGCTGGACCTTTTCGGACACTCCTGCTCTCTGGCGGGACACCTTGATGCCACCCCAAGTGGGTGGAGGCAGAAGGCAGAGGGGATGTCACAGAGCTGAATCCCAGGCTCTGCTCTGACGCATTCGTGCCATTGTAACAAATCGCTTGTCTCTCTGCAGCTCACCTTCCTTATATGTTACATGACAAGAGCTATACTGGCCATTCATTCACTCATTCAATCATTCAACAGTGCCAAAACTCTGTGCCAGGAGCGGGGTGAAGCACATGCAGCCTGTCTGTCCTGAGGGAATCACAGTTTCCCTCATTAAATAGGCTCATCATAAGAAAAAGAATTTCACAACTTAAAAAAATGTGCTATGAAGGGAGTGAACAGGGTTCCACGACGGGGAATAAATGGTGGGGTGGGGGAGCGACATGCTTAGCCAGGATCCCTGGGAAGGGCAGTGGTAGACAGAACGACCCCACCCCACACCCCAAAGATGTCCACACCCCACACCCCGGAACCCGGGAGTCTGTTACCAGACATGGCAAAAGGGACTTTGCATGTGATTATGAAGGGTCTTGAGGCGGGAGGTCATCCTGGGTTGTCTGGGTGGGCCCAGTGGAATCGCAAGGGTCTTGTAAAAGGAGGCAGGAGGGTCAGAGTCACAGAGATGGAAATGGGACAAGGGAAGTTGAATTTAGAGCAACAGCCTTGCAGGGAAGGCCACAATCGAGAAACACCGGTGGCCTCCGAAGGCTGCAAAAGGCAAGGAAATAAATTCTCCCCAGAGCCTCTACGAGGAGCACAGCCCTGCCGACACCTTGATTTTGGATTTCTGGTCTCCAGAACTGTAAGATGATACATTTGTGTTGCTTAAGCCATTAAGTTTGTGGTCACTTGTTACAGCAGCAGCAGGAAACCGATACAGGCAAGTTTAAGACCTAAAGGGCGAGAAGGAGCAGCCGTGGGAAGACCCAAGTGATGGTGACTCAGGGGGAGGGAAGGGCATGTGTGCTGGCTCCAGGTGGGCCTGAGTCCCAGGTGAGTTCTCTAACAGGAGGAGGCCGGGGTGCTAGGACGCGGAGAGCAAGGGCAGGTGCACAGGAAGGTGGGGGCTGGATCCCGGGGTCTGGAGGTGGAAAAGGTAGAACTTGCACAGACCTTGAAGCCACGAACCCGCCTCTACTTGCAGCACGGAAGGCCCTTTTGTAGACTTTCAATTTTGCTCTTAAGGTCTCCATATATTGCTGAGATTTCCTCTTTACTGGTGACAGAGCTGCTCACCGATTGCTTCAAACCATTTCTGTGCTGAGAAATGTCACGGCAGCGTGAACGCAGCTTCCCCGTGACTTCACCAACATTCCCATATTTACCAATTGCGTGCGATTCCTGGGAGAACACGGGCCTGCACTGTGGAGCCACAGGGGTCTCCGTGGGAATCCAGGCTCCAGAAATCACTAGCTGTGTGACCTTGGGCAGTTCACCCAACCTCTCTGTGGCACTCGTTTTTTTTTCTTGCAAAGGTGAGGTAAGGTTTTATAACAGTTTCCTATTACTGTGGTAACAAATTCCCACTAAGGTAGTGGCTCAAAGCACAAATTTATTGTCTTTTAATTCAGAAGTCTGAAAAGGGTTAAAATCAAGGTGACAGCAGAACGGCATCCCTTTCTGCACTTCTCTCCAGGGGGAGAATTCATTTTCTTGAAGAAAGAAATTCATTTCTGGAAGAAGCCCCCTGCATTCCTGTGCTTGTATGTTCCCTTTGCCGTCTTCCAAGCCAGCAGGGGAGCGTCTTCCAATCTCTCTCTGACTCCACACCTGGTGATGACGTTCAACCCACCGGATAATCCAGGATAATCTCCCCATCTCGAAACTCCTCCCTTAATCTCATCTGCAACATCCCTTTTGCTATGTGAGGTAAGAGGTTCAGGAGATGAGGATGTGGTGCTTTGGGGGCCGTTGTTCTGCCTGTCGCAGGTTTATTTATACTCACCTAACAGAAGGGTAATGAAGATTGGGGAGGATCCCCGTTAAGCACTTGGCACAGTCACCGCCTATCCTAGAAGTTCTTTACAAGAAAACCTGAGTGCCCAGCGCCCTCTACTGGATTTATGAAAGATGCACATCCTCCTCCCCCAGAGCCCTAAGATTCTTGATAGCATGATCCCACCCATGACTTGCGTAAGGCCAAGTAATAAGAGGTGGACTCCGACTAGGCTCCATCTGACTCCAAAGCCCAGAGGAGAGGTTCTACTCTGAGGCCTGGGCACTTCTTAGCTGACCCCACCCTGGCCTTCCTCTGCCTGCACCCCTATCTATGGGGCGAGAATTCTGTGGGTTCCAAAGTTTCAGCCATCCAAAGCCAAGAGCCTTCCCCCAACACACACACTGCTAGACCATGTTCTGGGTTCCTGGGTTTCCAGAATTCTCTGCTCAACTGGCTTCAAGACTTCATGGGGACTTTCCCTCACTATGTGAGTGAGACCTCCCCCGGTGGTGCAGGTGGAGTGGGGAGAGAAAGGGGTCGACTGTGTGCTCCCACCTCCATCCCTAAAATGTAGATGGGAGGCTAGGACAGGCCCAGGTAGTTGAGTGCCAGGAGTAGAGCAAGGTGAGGGAGTGAGGAGGTGAACAGATCGGAGGGAGGAAGGCGACAGGTGGCCCTGGATCCTGGGTCGTGGTGATTTAGAGAGGGCAGACTCAGGTGGGGGGGCGGGAGGCAAGAGCCAGATCACAGTGCACTTCGGAGAACACTCCTTTGCAGACATCCCGGACCTCTGTCTCCTACTTCTTTGCTCTTCTATGAATAGACTCACAGCCAACCGCAACCCCTGCTCCGAAGCCCATCGACTTTGCAAACTGCCCCAGCTGCTTCCCTCAAGGTTAAGGACAGCCTACAGCATGCAGGCTGCAGCATCCTAACAGAGGCTCTCCAAATAATTTATTTAAAAGCAGTTCACTCCATGTAGCTAGACTCATTAATGCAGAGTTCCTGGTGTGTTTATTTAGCCCCAATGGATTGCAACCCATCAGAGCTGATCTTGTGCCATTGGTTCATGCTCTAAATGAAGTCCGCCGGCATTTAAGACTCAGAGATGGCCCCACAGGGAAATGTAATTGGCTCGCCCCGTGTAAGCAGAGAAGCAGTAGCTCTCACCATACTTATTTCTGTCTGCAGCAGAACTGGGAGAGGTGGGGTTCCTGGAAGCCTCCTGCAGGGTTGAGGAGGGCTCAGGGGTGCAAACTTGGGGTCCTGCTTATTCTTAAGGGTGGTTCCCCTCATCCATTCTCTGGCCTCTCCATTTATTCCCCTGTGGACTGTATCTACTGGGCATTTTGTCCCATGGCTTCCAGTTGGATTTGGCCATTGAGAGATCCTGGCAGGAGCTCAGAATGCAGGAGGAGGGAGAGTGAAGGTATCTCCTCCTTCATCCCTGCCTTGAGACGGGCACTGTGTCTGCCTCTTCACCGTTACAGCTCCTGCAACACTCCGGCTTTCTCTCTGGAATCTGATAATGATCTTTCTTCCCCATGCCTCTTCAGGCCCAGAGTGGGGAATAACTTCTTATTGTTGCTAGTTTCTGGGCATCTCAACATCCCTATTGGTTGCCTTAATCCCAAAGTCTTTAAAACCCCAGCTAAGTGTGCTGCTTATTTCTTGCCAGGACACTGACTTATACATGTGGCCACAATGTTTTTGTTTTTTTTTTAATTCAACAAACATATTGAGCACATTGTACAAGACATTAAGCCCTAGGGAGATGACGGTGAACAAACAGAACACCTACAAGATCCTCTGCTCTAGTGAAGCTTATAGTCTACAGAGGCACGGTAGGCATGGGCTTAATCAAAGAATGACTCACACAAATGTAAAACTGCCACTTGATAATTGTCAAGATGGTGTCATGAGATTGTGGATGGGGGATTTGACCTGGTTGGGAAGATTAGGGAGAGTGTCTCTGCAGAAGTGATAACTGAGATGGGATTTAAAGGGTAAAGAGGATTTAGCTGTGGCTAGAGGGGAGAGAGGACCATCTCAAGTGGAGGGAGCAGAATGTGGAAGGAGAGACTGGAAAAAGGACAGTGGTCTCAGGGACGAAAGAGCAAAAGTGAGTGTGGGCCAAAATTCTGGAAACGTAGATTGGGGTCCCTGGCACTGCAATTCAAAGAGTTTCCAAGGATGCGACTGCCCACACCAGATCATACAAATCTAGAATATCCTTCCATCTCCACTCACCTACCTGAGTGGTTAGTTCCTTCACACTTGGGCAGTGAGAGTTAATAATGCTCAATCTTTGTTTGAGGTCACATTTAGTGCTTCATAATATTCAATTTCCTTTTGAATGGTGTGAAAGGCACAAAGTCATTGGGGTACAAATGACACCACTTAATAACCACAGTGCTCAGCGTGTGCTATGAACAGTAATAAGCGTAGCCAGCTAAAATAGGAAAAAAAAAATCAAGATGAATAATTCCATGGATCACTGTGCCTATTAGATGATAAATTAAAAGCTTTGAAAAGAAGAAATGAGTAATACTATAATTAAGAAGCACATCTACCAAAGTCATCTGTGAAATATTACTCGTATTAGCGATGCCCATCTTTGGGAGGGACTGATTGTTTAAAATCCAACGTGGGTGTTTCAGTGTAACACATAGCATTGCAAGTAGGCTTGGAATCTGGAATTTCTGGGCTCTGCCAAGTAACTTCTGAGTGAGCCCCAAGATTTTGACCTAGATGTTAGAGTCACTGGAAAAGTGAAATGTCAATAATCATGGATTTATCTACTGGGAAGGTAGAGAAAAAATTCAGACACTCAACTCTGGGATCATTAGCAGGAACACTGGCTTAGATGAGGCAAGGGATGTTCTGAGAGTGAGGAAGAAAGAAAGGCACAAAGCAAGGCGGTGTCACCTGGATGGAGTTGCTGGTCCTTTTGTCCTGCGCACTTGGATGACACTGACTCTCTTGATACATCATGGTTATACGTGGTTCAAATGAATGAAGCATTGAACCCAAAGCCAGAACGTTCTGTAGAAATCTGCCTAATCCTTAATCAAACCAAGCTGTATGTTCTTGTCCTATTGTATTTTGAACTAAAGCAAAAGATGAGAAAAAGATCTTGTGAATTTCCTCCAGTGTTTGTGTTATTAACAATGTTCCGGCCGACAATGTTCCGGCCGGGCGCGATGGCTCACACCTGTAATCCTAGCACTCTGGGAGGCCGAGGTGGGTGGATTATTTGAGCTCAGGAGTTTGAGACCAGCCTGAGCAAGAGTGAGACTCCGTCTCTGCTATAAAATAGAAAGAAATTAGCCAAACAACCAAAAATAGAAAAAATTAGCCGGGCATGATGGCG